>NJDC01002226.1:438663-457206 GCA_002245475.1 Calephelis virginiensis | reverse complement strand
GCTTTTGCCAGCTTTAAATATTTGGTCACGGTAATTTAGAAGCCAGTTAAGGCCGACCAAGAATCAGAATACCGTATGGAAATTAATTCTGGCCTTGGTGTTAAAATACACTATAATTTTTAGGCAATTTCCTTTAAAATGTGATGCAGGGAGCATGTGTGCTTGTCGCTTAGCACACATGCTCCCTGCATCAAATTTTAAAGGAAATTTGATGCAGGGAGCATTTGTAAGCGACGGTTGTCTCTTTATCACCTGAAAGTTTTTACGCTTCCTTATGTAATCATTTTTAGGAAGCTTCAACTACATGATTGCCACTCGCATCACTTCTTTTTCACATTTTTTTTGTAATACAAATCATTGCAATTTTATTTTATGGCAACCTAGCTTTTTAAAAAGCCTATTTTACATTATTTTTGAAGTACATAAATATATTCTTTAAGCACGCTATGGCAACATGATGAGAGTAAAATTTTTAAGGGCATCTGTAACACAAAAATAGCAACATGAAGTTGTCTGTTTTAGAAACATGTTACTACATACTTTTTTTAGATTCATTCAAATGCGATTTACATGTTTTTCCTTACAGATTTTTTTTTATCATTTTTGTTAAAATACTATTATCAAATATTACCTCTCAAGCGTGTTCACAAGCATACTCATTCTTTTTATATTAAAAGATAGCAAAGAAGCAGATGGCTTTTCGTGAGGTATTTAATCATTATCTATACACATCATAGGACATAGATGTCACCGATATGTCGCTTTAAGACCACGTCTGCAAATCTAAATCCTTAAACCTCGAGCATGAAATACCACAATGGTGAGCAGATGTTTTAGCAGCAGGAATGTATAAAGTGGTGGTATATACCCCTTCAGTCATGCTTCTGAGTAGTATACTAACCTCATAGAGGAGAGATCTTTTAAAGCGCATTTATCAAAAAATATTTCTTCCGTAAACATTTCCTACCTCGTCTATATTATTATGTAACAAGTTGCTTTGACAGCATTTTCAAGAATTATGAAAACACTTCTCACAAGAAATTTTATTAATTTTTCAAGGTGCACTTATCTATAAAATTACCAGTTTAATTTAACATTTTATGTATTTAAAAGTCCGATTTTTGTAACATATTATAATGGGTCTATTATTTATTTAGTTCACGCAACCTTTTATACCGCGGTATACACAAGCAATACAAATATCTCCCACAAAGTTTATTTACAAGTTACTAACCAAACATTTTGTCTCTACCTCAAATGCTGTCATTCTTAATACCACCGGAAAAGCAACAAACTACTCGTAATATAATAAATGTAGAATATATTAGGTATATTGTACTAAGTGTAGTTTACACTTAGTACAGTGTAGGGCGTAACATCTCGGGTGACGAGTGCTTTCGCATGTGAAAGCGTTGGTGAAACTGCACGGATACCAGTCTGCTTTCTACCCCGCCTCCTGGTTAGATGAAAACTAACCCTGCCTTATTATACACGGTAATGAACTTGCGTTAACCGACAGTTTATCGTCTCGGTATAAATAACTAGTTGTTATACGTGACTTCAACAGAACAGCTATAAACCAGGCAACCAATAGTAACTAGTTGGCAGGCTTAAAGTAACGGTGGATTACCTTAAAGATGGGTTGACAAAAATAGTTCGATCGCACTTGTTTGTGTCCGCAATTTTTTAAAGAAACAAACCCACTGAGATTCCTATCATGGATCTTCATGTGAGGCTGCGCGCGATCTCGATCTGGTAATGGTAGTAAATAGATAAATAGTTTGTTAGGGTAGAAGTTCTTATTGAATGAGATTTGATTTATCTTCAAAAGTACCTTCACGTCCATATCCCCGAAGAATAAGGCAGAGGCACAACCAGGTCACCCACGACTAGCCGAAGATACTAAGTCCCACAATGTGATAGGTGGCAAGCTTATCGTCAACCGGGCAAATATCCTATCCCCAAAATTTTTTTATTAGAAAATGTGAAAAAAACAATTTTCTTTTTGTTTCTGTCCCGGGATTCGAACCCAGGACCTCATGCAGACAAGACCAACAACTGAACCGCTAGACCACAGAGGCGATGATTTATCTTCACTTATGCCCTTAATCCTAAATATTAAACGTGTGGGTGGACCAACCTGTTGCTATTTTTTCCACCTTTTGGCCTGCGTCTACCAAAAGGTTTCCAATCCCTGGTCTACGTGAATCATTTCGGTCTAAACTAAAAATACACGATACATGGACAAGACTCAATAATCAAAACCAAAACTGCTCAAGCAAGATAGATTATCTCGGTATTGCTTTGCTTATTACGACTCTACACCTCATCCAAAACGTAAGCTTTTTAAATACTTTGTATATTCCAAGTCAATGCTCAGAAATAGGCAGTGGCTATGTTTATTTAAATGCTTCCCGGTGTTGGTCCGGGCTCCTTTTCAGAATAGACCTTCTGCCTTCCTGCCAGGAAGCTCGTCAAAGGCGAGCATAAGCTTACCGTCACTAACACCGTGATATCCTATTAGGTGGTGGAGTTTCGCAGCGACTCGTCCGGATTGGTACCACCGCCTTACCTATTCATGCCACGTCCAATGCTTGCCGTCGACGCATTCCGGTTCGGAGGGTAAGGTAGCCGGTAAACTTACTTATTCTCGAGGCTTAACATCCCGGCCTCAGGTTGGCAACGCACCATTATCACCTTCGGTGTCTATAGGCGGCGTGAATTTCTTACCATCAGGAAAACCGTCTGCTTGTTTGCCTTCCATTATCATAAAAAAAAATGCGTACTTATTGCCATTACGATCCTCTTACCGTCAATATTGACAGGATCCAAGGTCCGCAATTCGTTGTCTTCTAACATAAGTTCATTGACTCTTATATCCATTTCAACAACGTGAAACCAGCGTTTATTCAATTTCCGTAAACGGTTTGTGTTATAATTATCATTCAGGTCTGTCTATGAGGGAAGTTACTAATTGTGTAGATAATTTACAAGATTGCACAAAACATCTCACTAAAATAATCAATAGCAAAGTTAGGATGGATGACAGTTTCTATTACGCTAAAATGTAACAAAAATCAAACTTGCTCATCGATGAATTAAGAGTCCACAGTCGAATATAATAGGGGTATTATACGGTTGTGTACGGTGTAGTTTTCATCCGTCTGGACCGTAGATTTTAGTAATGAAGAGACGATAAAGAAGTGTCCTCCAAGGTTATCTTTGTTTAAAGGCGTGTTTACAATAGCCTAGGATATCTTTAAGACTACTTTTCATTATGACAGGAACTTTGATAATTTCTAAACTTACTATCGTTAGCTCTATGTTGAAATCCATTCTAGATACAACTTATTAATTTTGTTATTGTTGAAAGTTATATTAATAAATTGTCTTTTAACTTTAACATAAAATAAGCGGACGAAGCCAAGTTTATCAATTACTTAGTACCGTAACATAAAAAAGCCGTACCTAAATTTGGAGATCTTTAAGAAACTACAGTTATACCTACCATCTTGCATTCCTGGTCAAACTACCCAGAGAGGATCTTGGTCTTCAACACCTCTATTTTTGCACACTATGGTATGTTAATAATGCTATAGTCCTTAGTCTAGTAGCAATGCACCATTACTAACATTGGTATCTATTGGCGACATGTATTTCTTACCGAAATCGTCCTATTGACCCTTGAACAGTAACGGGTGTGGTCACCTTGGACTTAGTAAATTTTAGTTCAATCAAATATATCATCCATATGACCATCAACATCCATGACCAATATCAAATATTGTGTTTAATAAACGAATGCTCGTAAAACACGGTTACAAAATAATCATAATGTCAAAAAAAAATGTTCTTAATGATACACATGTATTAGTAACACATTTCAATTATAAATCAAATAAATCAGATGATTTTACATCTGCAAAACGTTTAAGTGGCGTTTAATTTAAATCTATTGCTTAATTATAATTCGCATATAAAATTATTAATGTTTATTTATTCAAGGATACATTGAAACTGCTCACGCAAAAAAACATATCACATTCAAACATCACACAAAAAGTAGGTAGTGTCTGATCTTATGAATATATGTGAATAAAATTGATACGTTTCGGACGGCGATGGTTGTCAATAAATCAATACATGTCATTTGAAAAACATCATGAACATATTTTACATTTTAAAATTGTATACTTATCAAGTACTAACAAATGGAACAAATTTAATTTATCCTTTACAGCATGCATATAAATTGCATTTTCAGTTTTTTTTTTAAATAACGTAGCCTATGTTCATCAGGGATTAGCTCGGCTTCTAATAGTAAAAGAATTTTTTCAAATTTCGATAGTCATTCAATACAAATAAACAAAAAATTAAATCTTTCATCGTTATAATAATGGTGTAGATGACATACCGCCAGCACCTACCGGGTCTAATTGTAATTTTTAAATTATCCAGGCAACCATCGAGGTATCTATGTCAAATTTCAGCCGAATCGGTTCAGCCCTTTGAAAGTTATGTGAAAAAGATAAGTAGGTACGGAAGGATAATTATTACCACCCGTTGTCTTATAAGTCGTTATCCCGTAGGAATGCAGCATTTTCCAAAGACAAATGTAAACGGTATAAAACAATAAGATTTTTCCTCTTCATAAAATGCAAAGTGTAATAAAAAATGCATAGTGTTAATTCATACATAGAAAGAAAAAGTAAAAACTATTTATAACAATAGTTTAGACCAGTGAAAAGTTATGAACCTCCTTAAAAAAATGGTAGAAATTTTAAAAAAACTATTGAAATTTGAACAATTAATATATTGAATCGATACTTCAAACATATTTAAATTGCGTATTTCATATGTTAACACTTCATAAATAGATTTTATGAATGATGATTCATAAATGAGATTTTATTTTAATAAAGGATTGTAAAATAAAAAAAAATGCCGTACGTTATCTTTATACAACTTTTTATAATCGTAATATTTACTGCTGTTTTTAGGTGTTATCTTACCGGCCCTGGTTTAGACTATTTATCATTGCAGTATATTCAGCTGAAAACTAAAACGGCTTTGTCAGGAGCGTAAATGGGAAGGTTAAATTAACCGCAGGTCCCTTCGGGGGACAAGTTTTGAGAGATAGGATTCAATCGAGAGATTTATTGGAGGCCTTTTCCCCAACTAAAACTGAGATAGCATACATTTTGTAGCATTTTCATTATTAAAGTCCATTTTGTGGACAATTCGAATAGATTCTTACGACGGATCGTCTTAGTGTGTTGCCGAGTCTGGTGATAAATCTGGTGGTAAATTCTAGAGGTATTCATAAAGTATTCTTGTGTGATCTATATAAAGTATTTTTAAAAAAATCTATTCTATTCTAACAATGCCGTAGAACAAATGAAGCAAGCCAATCTATATTGCTGTATTAAGGAGAATTTCATGATTAAACTGTAAAAAACTCAAATCATAGCTACGCAACGTGTACACACAATCGACTTTAAGAACTTTTCAAGACAACTAAATAAAAAAAGGCCAAAATGATAAGGCCCATCCATAAAATGATACCGAGGACGTAAAAAGTAACGTAATATTTTAAATATACAGACACATTTGGAACTCAACAAATCGAAATAATACAAGAACAGATTAAAATAAATCACTTTACATCCCGGCGAAATCACAAGACTCTTTGGACATGTTGTTGGAAGTTATAAAAACACAATAAGTACATTCACAGCAGAATTTGTATTCAAGGTTCGTAATAAGCATAAAATTTTCAAGTGTAAAGATGTTATTAAAATATCACATAAAATATTCACCATGTTGTATTGTCGTTTTTCTATAGGTGTGTTTACAACATCTTCAGCGCCCCGGTCGTCCACAAGGTCGGTGGCCACGTGCGTCGTTCGTATGCGAGATGCTTTGTTACTATTTCATGGTGTTATACATATTCACACACAAACCATCAAACTGACGTCAAGGATATTTAAATATTTGCCGCCAATGCTAACGCATCACCTTGAATTATTCTTGGGTGTAGCTGGACGGTTATTATTACGAGATTAAAGTAATTATTTGTGTTCAACTATGGTAATGTAGAAAATTTCTAGAAAGAATAAAATCTCATGAATATAAAAATCGTTTGACTACCATTTTGACTTCATAAATATACAATTTTAACAGGAGATAAGGTTTTATTTATTCAGTATTGTACAACTTCGTCTGATTTTCTAGCCCTATTTATTCTTGGCATTACAACTTCAGTGCTGGTCACTGTCGTATTCCGGTCTGGAGGTTACGATTAAGCCTCAGCTTAGTAACGCACTACTTCCACCTTTTACTCCAAAGAGCCTATTAGCTATTTCTTACAATTCTTCGTGTATTTCTTACAATTTTTCAATCCAACCTCCAAATCTCTGTCTTCCAATCTCATAAAAAATGCTATCCAGATTTGAAATATATTCAATCATCGCTTATCAATAACTTGGTAGATGCAAAACGAAAGCTTGTTAGATGGAGAAGTGTTTGTGCGAGACGGATACAATAGTTAGGTATAACAAAAAAAATATATATAAAATTAATTTCAACTAAGTACTGACCGTTTTTTTTTGTATTTGTAGGTCGTAATTATGAAAATTTTTTAAACGATAAACAGGAGAAATGTTCATTATTTAGGACCAAGGAGTCAAGGATAACACCTGGAAGGAATTGATGTGTGTAAAAATATGACAATACTATTTTTGCCCGGTTAATGGTCCCACAAGATCATTTTTTCGGAAAAAAAAAACTATTCCATGTGGTAATCCAAGTTACCCCCTCAATGTGTGCGCCAAATTTCATGAATATTGGTTCAGCAGTTCTAGCATGAAAGAGTAACAAACATACATAATTTCACATTTATAATATTAGTAGCATTAATTGTATTAAAATGATTAAATAATAATAATAAATCATCTTTATTTCACATAAACCTACAACAAGGCACTTGTGATTGTAATTGTGTTGATGTAATAAATTTTTAGAGTTAGCAGGAAGAAATCTGTAGATCTAGAGACAAGTTCAGTTTTTGTGCAATTTCATATAATGTTACTGTCTAAATTTTATCTCAAAAGTTGTGTACAATAAATAACTAAATAAATAAATAAAATACAATAAAAAAATACATAAATTGAGATATTTAGTTACATAATTTGCAAATATGTATTTGTAAATATGTATATGACTTGGTTGTTATATGGCAGATACATTATCAACGGACTAACTTTTTTAGTTTTAGTTGATTTAATTTAATTTGTATATTATTATAGACTAAACTTGTTATTGTTTTTGCTTAATATTCTCCACCGACGGTCACTAACAAATCAAAACTAAGAATTAATTCTACTAATGTCAATTGCGTTGTAGAAATCCTCAATAGGTATATAGAACTAACGGCGAGGGATATAAATTTTATAGACATCCCATAAAACCTCTCTTGATTATAACGATAAAACTGTTAACAACCAACATGGCACTGACTTGGCTAGAGTCCTTGACAGTAACAATGTTATGAAAGTACATACCCTTTATATTAAGGTTGAAAAGATTTGATAGCAACGTGGTAAACATGATGAGTAACAGAATGAAATGAAAATAAATAATAAATAAATATCCCTGGCCAAGTCACACAAATTGAATCTAGCCCCAAAGTAAGTAAATTATACTGAAATAGATACCAGAATAAATTTAATAAACACCCAGACCCGGAAATGCAGACATCTAAATGTTCATCACACAAATGACTGCCCCCTTCGGGAATCTAACCCGAGCCTAGCGGTTGGTCAGTGTAGTTAGGCGTGTATGCCAGCCACTGGACCAACGAGGCGGTCGAAAATGGATGCGCTTGGAACAAAGACACATGCTTTGTTGAAACAGTTAGAAATCTTAGTTCACCTTTAAAGAAAAGAAGACCTTAAAACGTCACAAGACATAATAGAAAGAGATTAACCCATTGACACACATGCGCACATCATAAAATTACTCAGACTCTCACAATACCGAAATGAATTGATGACATTGGTAAAGAAAATATAAAAATAAACTGTCCGTGTATAGGTGGTTTTAAACCGTTAACAAAACTGCATGCTCAAGACGTATTGGGTCAATCTTATTCGATATTGAAATATATTTAAAAAATGCAATAACGAAAACAATGTGTATTATGTGAATTAAAAATGGACATTTAATTGGCTGCGAATATAAAAAGATAAATGGAATTTTCATGACAACTAGCATTCTACTTCGAAAGCTAGTTGTTAAGTCGAACATTGGCCCTCGACAAAAATTGATAGGATATCGCGAAGCGAAGCAAGAAATTGTTATTAGTAACTACACACACCAAAATCACCAACATAGCTGTTTAAATATCAAATATGTTTAAGCATACTTAAAGTATGCAGGTTAACTTGAAAGCTATCACAGACATATTTTAATAAATAATGACGAATCCTTTGAATTTAAATTTCTACAAAACTAAGTATGATGTAAATATTGATATTTATTAATAAAGTTTGGATTGGATATTTATTAATCGGTGAATTGTGTTAATCCTTTGGTGTTAAAATATAGTACTTGTGAAAATTAATAGATGTTTTTAACACTTTCACGCAAGAACTGCAGATCGGATTTTGATGAAACTCAACAGGGATATAGTTTATAGCTCAGAATAACACACGCGCTGCAGTTTATAAAAATACTAGCTGCCTGTTCTGTTGGATCAAACAGCACATGATGTGCAAATTTGATTGAAATCGGTTGAGTAGATTAGGAGTCCATTGCGGACAAACAACGTGACACCTAATTTATATATATCAAGATACATAACTTGGCACGCGGCGGAAGCTACGAGTGGAAGTTAGTATAATATGAATGAGATGGGAATTCCGATTTCGAACTACATATAACAAGTACTCAAACTACAAAATAGCAAAAAAAAGCTATTGATACTTGACCTAATTTCACGTGACATTGAAGAACATTTTGGGTTCATCAATAAGTTTTTCGAGGAAAAGTACAAAGTGCTATCGTTCCAGTTTGTTACTGACAATATTATCAGCTTACACATCCATAATGAACCGTAAAACCACTGTTACTTTTCTTCTCTTTCTAACCGTCTTATTTATAAAGGAGACTAAAGTAGTCCCAGGTTTGAGCTCACATTATTTTTTATTATACACACAGACTATAATATAAAAGTAAGACTTGGAAAACTTTAGTCTGCGTTATGTAATAACACGGTTATTATAGAACGTAAAACTATACTTCGGTATATATAGCTTTAAAAGTTTATTACCTACTTAAGATTGTGTTCTGTTTTTATTTCAGACCAAGTAACATGAGTTTCAGACCATTTTCATTTCAGCTTGAGCCATGTCCACGTCTATTAGAATTATTGTCGCGTTCGATATAGCAATATAAAAAAGATATTATCGTGAATCTCTTGCCGATTCATGTACCAAAATAATTATATTGACGTATAATTTTACAAATTCATATTAACGTAAGAACAATTACAACATCTTGAAATACAAACTTTATATACTTTTTGCTCTAACAGATTACTTCCAGCGAAATCCAAAAAATAAAAATGCTTTCTGAGTTTTTAAGGTTTGTTTGGGAATAAAAAACTCCTATTTCTTTACTACTCTTCTGCCTCAGTACGCTACGGATTCTTATATGTCTTATTTTGTTCCTATCACCAGGCCGCAAAGTCAGGCAGTAAATGGCAGTACACTTTCTAATAAAAGAGCTGTGACAAAATCTAAGTATTTTTAAATTTTAATTACGCAACGTAACTTTTTTCACTTTCTCTCAGAATCCTCTTGAATAATCAATCAAAAATAAACTTTTTTTTTTCTCTTAGATTAATGGGTGGCTTCTGAGTTTCTCCAGTGTGAATTTGGATATCATCACTTAACACATAATATCCTGTATCTATTATGTTCGCAACGCAACTTTTTTCACTTTCCCTCAGAATCCACTTGAATTATCCATCAAAAAGTAATCTTTCTTCTCTTAGGTTAATGGGTAGCTTCTGAGCTTCTCCAGCGTAACATTGCACATCACTACCTAATTAATAATATCCTGTATCTATTATTATGTTCGCAACGCAACTTTTTTCACTTTCCCTCAGAATCCACTTGAATCATCCATCAAAAAGTAATCTTTCTTCTCTTGAATTAACAGATAGCTTCTAAACTTCTCTAGCGTGAATTTGGATATCACCGCCTCATTGATAGTACCCTGTATCTATTATAATGTTCTTCGCAACGCAACTTTTTTCACTTTCCCTTAGCATCCACTTGAATTATCCATCAGAAGGTATTCTTTCCTTTTTTAAGTTAATGGGTATTGTCTGAGCTTCTCCAGCATGAATTTGATTATCGCCACGTTATAAATAATATCCTGCATCTATTATAATGTTCACAACGCAACTTTTTTCACTTTCCCTTAGTAACCAATTGAATTATCCATCAAAAAGTAATCTTTCTTATCATAGGTTAATGGATAACTTTTGAGCTTTTCCAGCGTGAATTTGGACATCACCTAATAAATAATATTCTGCATCTACTATAATGTTCGCAACCCAAGTTTTATCACTTTCTCTTAGCATCCACTTGAATTATCCATCAAAAAGTAATATTTCTTATCTTAGTTTAATGGGTAGCTATTGAGCTTTTCCAGCGTGAATTTGGATATCGACACTTAATAAATAATACCCTGTATCTATTATAACGTTCGCAAAAACGATTTCCCTACATTCGTGATCAGCACCAAAGAGTTTCATTTGTAAACAAAAGTGGTTACAATAGCACGCGCGTAACTAACCGAAAGCTGTTCGACCACAATGGAAAGTCGCAATTTACGAGTTACGTAACTCGTGTTCGCCGTTTACAAAACGAGTTTTCGAGTTTTTTTTCTCGGCTCGTTTTATTGCACAGTATCGTTTAATCAACTGCTAAATAGAAACAATATTTTTTTTATATAATATTACAAAACTAGTTTAATAATGTACCTTGTATCTGGATACTACAAAATGTAGATTATCGATATTTATCGTTATGTAAAACTTTTTAGATAACAATTTACAACAATATTTTTACGGTAAGGACTTTTATTAGCATATCATCAAACATTTAGGAGAATTGGGTTTGATTACCGACAAGGGCAGATTTTAGTATGATGACCATATTCGCTGCAATTTGGGTTTTGGGGTTTTCTTAAATTCATTACAATGCTTATTTAAGTATTTATAAGGCATTACCTATAATTCAAGTTTAAAAAAATCCAAACTTTAAAGATAAATCATTTCCTGAAATTTATCCAGAGATTATTCATTTATTTAATCATGTTATTATTGTATACAAAAAAAACGCACATAAACTTTAAAATTAAAAGACTTGTACAAAAAGGTCAGCTTATCTCACATAACGAAATTTCTTCCAGCTCGCCAAAAAAGAAGCTCGTAAAATAACTTAAATGGTAGACTTACAGTGCATAATAAATTAATTAAGAAAAAAAACTGAACTTCATTTATTTATTGTTATTCATTTACTTAGTTTTCAGTGATCATTCGCAATTCCGTATGCATTTCCGGGTCTTGGTATTTATTAAATTGATTCTGGTATCTATTTAAGTATTTCTATGTATTAGAGTCGCTGTCTGTCCCTGTGTATGCTCATATTTTTAATTGGTAGTGTACGGTAGATAGGACTAAAAATTAATCTACCTTTAAATTAATTTATAATAAATTATGAAACTTATGTTCATAAATAAGTAAAATGTTTATTAAAATGTAAATAAGGGCTGTGTTTTAAATGTACATTTTTATAGAAATATGTAACTTCTTAAAATTAACTAAATATTTGCACACCACTATGTGGTAGAATATGTTGTATTCTTAAATATCTTTATAACAACTTTTTAACACACATATTCCGCAAATAAATAATTTTCATTTCATTTTAATAACGTGTTTTTAAAAGATAGAGGGATTTATGAGGAAGGTTTATATATTCAATAACATAGGATTTATAATGAATTACACCATGAAAATGAAGGATATTATAAATCGATTTGTCAAATTTAAATAAAACAAAATGTATCAGGGCATGATGATTTTTTTATTGTATAAAAATAGAGTGCAAGCGTGTAACTCGTGCCTCACGACGTACACAAACAAATAATAAACCTATATTTTTTATGTATAAAATGCTCGCTCTGAAAGTTAGACATAGCCTATTTTTACATACATCGAAGAAAATCGTTGAGTTTTACATCTATTAATGTTAAATATTGATCCCAACACATATTAGACTTGACGTTGACGAAGTAAATAAGAGTAAAAAAAAGAGTAAGAAAAAAGGCAACAAAAATATTCAATCAATTACAAAGTACAGACTACAACTACTAGTACTTGATATTAATACCCGATCTATATAGAGAAATGATTTAGATTTGAAGCTTGTATTTTTTGTTTATACGTACGCAGAATATAAACACAACTGATACAAGATCCTTGAATCAGTTTAAACATAACAAGATTTTAAAAACAGAAGCTAAAAATAGATACAGAGTGTACTTCAGGAATAATGATTTTTGTAGAGAAATCAAAATGACGTAATAGAATATTTTGACTTAAAGCACTCTTAAATAAACAAGCGTTTAATAGCTACACGTGATAAATTTTATCTCGGCATATAATCAATTCAATTGATATCAAACCTTTTACTTTGGGATGACATAAAGGTAGCCGGAGGATAAATAGAACCGGTCCCTAAGGGGAAGATACTAGAATACGACGCCTCAGGAACGATCAACTACAGTAATAGACCAAGAGCCCTACATAGAAAATTATCTATTTTGCTTACAATTTTAAAATAAATTTAGAGTTTTAGATTTTTGACAAACTTATAAAAAAAGTATCTTCCCGCCTGTATCCCCGAAACGGTAGTCGGAGGTCGGTTTCGGAGTCGGAAACAACCGCACCCACGACTAACCTATCGCCAAACGGAAACATAACCAATCCTGGGCAACGTTCTGTTAACATTGTATTTTTTTAATATATCGTATAGATTATATTTAGCACCAATGATCATCATTTCTATAATAATAAAGTCATTTCGAAATTAGCTCAGGCTACATCATTAATGTAAATAATCTAAGCTGAAATGTCAAATAAAGCTTATTTTCATAATGCGAAAACTGAAAGATTTTCTGAAAAAAAACAAACCCATAATTTTCTTTTAAATCAAAGAAAACAGATATTTGTATAATCGTCGTATTTCATTACGTATAAAATAATTGTGTGTGTAAAAGATAAAGTTACAAGTTTGTAGATTATAGAAACACATGACTATAGCTACCGGAAAAACAATAGCCAACAATAAAATCAATAATAATACAAATAATTTATTACGTCATTTCTATTCACTTACAATTTGACGAAAAATTCTATAATTATATATAATATAATTTGACTATTGCATAAACATTTAATTCGGAATTTGGCAAACCATTTTTTTTTTCAAATAAAGTAAAAAAATGTATTCAACGAAAACAAAATTATCGTCGAAAGGACAGACTATTTTCGACTCAAATTAAATATTATGACTCCTGATCTATACGCTTTAAAGAATTTTTATGTTGATAAGATACAGTAATAACTCCTCGTCTACGTCAAGCATATCTTAGAGAAAAATAAAATAAGAACCGATTTATCATGTCGTCCCACGCACGCGCCGAGCAATATAAGCCAAGCACAATAAAAAAAATCAACCAAAATAATAAAAAGAAAAAAAAACAGCCCACGGTGTGTGTAAAACTCAACGATATTGGCGTACCTGAAGTACGGTCCACGAATAACTTAAGTCATATTCACATTATCTACATGATGGAACTTCGTCTGTCATAGCTAACGATTTCCAATTTACCTTCCAAGAAAAGAGTTAAAAATACCGATTCGCTGTATCAATTTGTTTTTAAATACTCCAGTGTAATATTTTTTTTAACAGAAATTAATTTTGACGTTCTTGTATGACTGATTTACAAATAAATTAAAAGAAGTCAAAATGAAAGAACCGAAACTACAACTACAAAATACGATCGTTAACTACGAAGATATTATCGTTGGTAACGTGTGAATGACCTTTAAAATATCTTCAAACAATGATAAGAAACTCAAGGAACATTATTAATTTCCTGCCCACAATGTTTAATCTAAGAACAGATTATTAAAACGT
Organism: Calephelis virginiensis; assembly: GCA_002245475.1. Lineage (NCBI taxonomy): Eukaryota > Metazoa > Arthropoda > Insecta > Lepidoptera > Riodinidae > Calephelis > Calephelis virginiensis. The sequence continues at coordinate 442,927 of NJDC01002226.1, read as the reverse complement.
TTCGACGAAGGAGAATATTTGATACTTCGCCCAACTAAACAAATTATGAAATTTGTGTAAAATAAATAAAAGAGATAATAACTTACGCTCATATGAACTGTAATGGATGTTTAATAACGATAACACATTGATAGCGTGTTAATATTGCAATAAAAATGTTTGTTTGTATATGCAATGATTTATAATTATAATAACACTAGCAATGAAGATAAGTTTAATCGTTTTCAATGCCATTTAATATAATCTAAATTAGATTATAGATGCGACCGAATTTGTGTCTGTTTATGACGCGGTTTTAGATCATCGTTTACGCCCGTCGGATCGGGGAAATCAAAACGGTTATTGTAAAAGTGAGTCACGAGGGAATGAAAAAAAAAGTCATTAGCTCTATGAACCGGTGTGCAAGCGCCACCCGGAACGGCGCGCGGTGAAACCACGGGAAACCGCAATCGCAACGTACAACCGTGTCAGTAGTGTGAAACGCTAATTACGCACGAGTTAGGAAAACTCAATACAATGCAACTCACTGCAATACTTCACACCAATTTAACTTCAAAGTCAAATGGAAATAAATGTTTGTGTTTATAATTACAAATGAGCACTAAAACAACAGCGAACCAGATTTTTCCTCAGACAAAATTCCATGTTAAGATCCTACACTATTATTAAAAATAAATTAATTATAGAATCTACAGGAAACCAATTCGGAGATCTCAATTAAATAGGGTCGTTGAGACACTCCGTGCATGCCTCGCTGAGACAATTTGAGCCCAGCTCAAACGGCGAGCGCTACGCTCCCTGATTTTGATAAAGCATACACATTTTAACACCAATAACGATAAACTCAATCACAAAGATGTCATGCAGAAACTAAAGCTAAATCACAAATGTCACGCGAGATCTCGTTCGCAATAAATGCTGTCGAGCAAACCGAATCCACATCCTCACATTTTTTATCATCTTTTACACACGAAACTGTTTTGTCACTGTTCACTGCACTGTTTGTTGTTACCTCATAGCTTAAACAGCTATCGTTCACAGCACTTTCACTTTTATCGTCGAAAAAAGAGCCACGGTCGGAGTTCGTGGCCGGAGGCGAGGTTGAAAATAATCTAATTTCCAAGTCACGATGACCATTCATTGAAGTTACTATCTCCGAAGAAATCTCTAACGCAAGCGAAGTCCGAGGTTCTGGTGAGCTTGCTCTTCTCGTAGGTGGAAATAACGAATAAAGATTAGGTGCTGACAACGTATCATTTCCATTGACTTTTCTTTCGGGAATTCTTGATGAAGGATCACTCCAACTTCGCCGCAGCAAAGTGTCAGTTCCTCTTCTGCCCAACGGGCCAACAACTTTCATAGAATCTTCTAATTTCGTAGGTGCAAAGTCACCACTTGAATTTTCGTCTAATAAATGTGCTATTGACTCGGCGTCCCATATTTGTCCGATAGGGTCACAATAACGACACTGACAGGAACTCACTGCAGACTCAGATGGAGAAGCCGCCTCGGCTAATCCGAATCTCGTCGCTTCCAAAGCTTCCCCCAATGCCGATATTTTATATGTGTCTGGTAATGGATCAGGGTAATTTAACACTTTCACATCTAAACGATAAGGCAAAGAAATCTCTCGACAGTAAGATTCTTCGTAAGCGCCCCGCGCAGTCGACCCCATATTTGTAACTGCACAGTGATCGACTTCGCCGAGATCCAAAGCAGCTGTTGATAAATCGTGTGTCATAATATTGTTAGGTTTTCTGTCTTTTTTACGTCGTTTTCGAGGTTTTATAATCCTGGGTAACATTGTTTCAGAATTCGCAGAACCGGAACTTTCATCACTAGCCACACTAACTGCATCCGTGTTGTTATTGCGACCACTTCTAGTTGCGCGGGTTGGTTGTGGTAAGTTTCTCGTCCTCTCGGAAGTCTCATATCGCTCCTTTGCAATCTCAGCGTGGTCGATTGGTCGATGGTGCCGTTGTTCAGGAACAGTAGTATATTTTCTTCGATCGTGTCTATTTTGTATTATAAGTGGTGCACCCTGAGCATGCATCGCAAGCTTAGAAACGGGTGTATTCCGAGGTTGTGGTGTTCGCCGAGCCATAGATATGAGCGGTGCTCCGAGCCATGCGTTTGGATGAGGCATACCGTAGGGTGGGTAATATGGTGGCGGGAATCCCGGTGCGGTGGCAGCGTATTGAGGGCGAGGGGGCTCGCGGCGCCCGAGGGCGGCGCGTTCGCCCGGACTCATATCGTGGATGGGGTCGTTTAACCCATATTCGAGATATTTATCTTTAATGTCACGGCAAAATTCCAAGTTGCGGCGCGATGTCGTAATCGTAAACTAACATCGGAGGCGCGTGAACCGACCACGTACGTGCTCCGCGGCTGTTCGCCGAGAACTGAAGTGAATGAGCGCGGGCCCGGTCGCGGCCGCGATTGCCTTGTGGGAGTGCCACCGCACAGTACGTAGCGACTATCGCCGGCATAGATGCACCGGAAAGCTTTAAAGCCCTAATCGCCGCGTAATTAAATTGTTTACTTTTTCGACGCTTTGAAAAAAAAAAGTTTTTCATTGCCAATTCGTAATTATTATGATTATCTTATCACTACGGCTTTATCAACATTATAGATCTTCAATACATTTAATATCTTACAATAGAAACAAAGTAAGACCGGATATCAAACATGGCGATGAATATGTAAAAATTCAATTTACTAGTTATATATAAATTAAATATTATAATATGATATATAAATCAATAAATATATAAAAATAATTGATCCCAATTTCACGTAGTCAGAGTATCACGCCTGAACAGATGGACCAATTTTGATATTTGCTTTTTAGTTGTGTTAGTTATTAATGAATATGTAACAATTCAATTTACTAATTTTATTATATATAAATATGAATAAATAAATCTATAAATATATTTAAAAAATTATCCAAATTTCGGGTAATCATAGCATCACGCCTGAACAGATGGACCAATTTTGATATTTGCTTTTTTGTTGTTTTAGTTATTGCCAGTAGAAGTTTCTTATAAAAATTAAACCCGGGAAAACTTCAAGTAAAATGGGAAAACCAATATTTTAAATCTTCCTATGCAGTCTGTCAATAACCATCAATGATTAGCGATATGAAGTTCCCCGGGTCGGCTAGTTATTTTAATATTATTCACCATTACAATCTCAACTCTAATACAAATTCTTACTTACAATTACATATCTCCTCATCAAGCTTAGTTAAAATTATTCACGTACCTAGAACAAAACAAATATGTAGGATTAATAACAACTCTTTCATATAAAAGCATAATAAAAACAAAAAGATTAAAAACTTGTAGACATTGAAACTTCTGAAATAAAACTGAATATAACGAAACCCCTACTCTCTCAGTTATTAGACAATGAAAATATTGACTTAAACTACATACATACATATCTTCACGCCAAGTCCCTTACGGGGTAGGCAGAGAGTATCGAGTGCCAGACCTCACGATCCTGACAAACCTGTCTTGCTTCCTTCACATTCATAACCCTTTTCATACAAACACGCCGGTTTCGGAGACTCTTGACACCACCCTCGAATAATATCCGATTGATCTGATCGTGAAATGTCAGCCTTGGTCTCCCCGGGTACCTACATCCATCCAAATTCGCATTGTATATCTGCTTTGTCAATCTTTCATCTGTCATTCTTTCCACATGACCGAACCAGCGGAGCATGCCCTTTCGCATTTTAACACCAACACTTTCTTTCAATCCCACTATTAATTGATTGACTTAAACTATTAATATTAAACTAGGATTGTATAGGAACTATCGAACATATTAATACTGTATGCCCACGACTTAATGCAGGTGTTGAAGCGACTTTTTGTGGTTAGTGATGGAATGAAAGATTTTCTTGGAGAAAAAAATATGCTAAATGTTGACGCGGACTATAAGCTGACGACCAAACATATTTCCAATCCCGGGCAACTTATTTTTATTAGAAAATTGAAAATTTCCTTTTCTTGAGCGGGACCTCAAGAAGTCAAGTCCGACGCCAGGCCACAAGACCACAGAGGAGGTCAACTACTACACAACCACTACATACGATTTGGTAAAACAAAATCGTTGAATAGCTATTTTGCAAAAAGAGAACATATAAACCGTAACAAATTAAAAACCCTCGATTTGGATTCTTTACATAGCGATCATTGTCTTTAAAAATATTTCATGTACAAAAATATATGCCTAAATAGAGTTTGCACTG
>NJDC01002226.1:427101-437763 GCA_002245475.1 Calephelis virginiensis | reverse complement strand
ATCCCTATCCAGAAAACTTACTGAACTGCACTCGACCAACAATGGCCTTCTGGGTGCTACCCATGTTACCTGTGCTCACCTCTTATTTGATGCCAATCAGTGAGGCGAATGTCAAATATATAACAGGAAAAACGAGGGAAAACCCAGTTTTAAACCATTAAAATACCAAATAACGAAAAGGAAACTTAAGAGTGGTCACATTACATAATTTCGACAGAGCCAAAAACAAATATAATCACGCGAATGGCAACCGCCTAAACTTTCAAACCGATGCGATAATTAAAACTATTAAGCCCAAAACTTCGTTTACACAACAACCCAGTTATAAGCAAAGTTTAACAAAAAATTCAAAAAACATGTCAAGAAATACAAACTTAAACTTACATAAAAGCGAAATCATCAAAATTCTAAACAAAGTCAAAGTATGCGCAAAAAGTAAAACAATTCATTCTAACCTACTTTGTTGATAATGGAATTATCATACAAAGTTAGCGTTGTTTGAACATGTGGAGAATGTTAAAATAACTTCAATTGTTTGCTTCAGGTAGTAGCTAACGTGATTGAAGCTTAGATCGTCTGAAACATCAGCGATAGCGCGTGTTAGTCCGGGCTCCTTTGCAGAATAGACCATCTGCCTTTCTGCTATGCAGCTCGTAAAAGGCGAGCATAGGCTTACCTTCACTAACACCGTGACATCTAACTAGGTGGTAGAATTTCGCGGCGACTCACCCGGATTGATGCCACCGCCTTACCTATCGTCATAACGTCATGACGTGTTCCGGTTTGGAGGGTAAGGTAGCCGGTAAACTTATTTTTGCTCGAGGCCTAACATCCCGGCCTCAGTTTGGTAACGCACCATTACCACCTTTGGTGTCACTAGGAAGCGTTAATTTCTTACCATCAGGAAATCCATCTGCTTGTTTGCCTTCCAATATCATAAAAAAATACACTGATTTTGAATCAATGGTGATGGTCTTTTTTCATTATCCGCCACTAAGGGGGAAGTTCTCACTTCGATTGTATGATTTTCTGTATGTTTGTTACATTAAACGAGCAAAACTGACCTGATTTTGACGACTCTTTTTTGGAACGACGTTTTTTATGTTAGGTATTTTTTTAGGTCATTGAACAAGCACAAAGCAATCTTGATAGTAAGAGACAATCGTGGCCTATAGACGTAGACATTATAGAGTTACAGGTGCGTCGCTGTCCAAAGGTTTTTTTTTAATGACTAATATGTCTCTAACCTCACGGTTTTTACAACTTTACCTAGCTTTGAGGGCCGAACAGAGTGCCCAGCCCGAGACATCATTATTTTGATGGATTGGACTGTTCCCTACAACGCCAGCAACAAGGGCTGTCTCCCGGGAGACCGTACCTCGACTTGGTGCTGCGTTCTGGTAACTGGGTGGACTTGATAAAGGAATAGTGGCAGCTCGTCGCTCGGCGTTAGATAGAGGAAGGGATGGAAAGCCGATTGTGCAAGTCCATCGGCCACTCTATCCTCCAGACCGGCACATGAGAGTTATGGCGATAGAAATGGGTAAAACCCATATATAAACAAAATCCGACTAGTGGTTTTTAAGTTATTCTAAATAAATAATGCAAACATATTCGAGGTAAACGAAAATTTATGTTTTAATGGAGTCTGATCTAGCCTTTTTCGTACACTTGTTAACCTTTTCATCCCATAAAGATGTTTGTAACACAAATACTTCCAAATATCAGGAAACTCGTGTTACTACTAATCTGTCAAATAACCCTGCTGTGCAGGGTCAAGTGAAAGTGAAGGTGACGATATACGCCCACTCTCACTCGATAAATATAATATGAAATAATTTAGACAAGGAAAATATTACACATTTACATGAAAATCGCATAAAATATTTTAGTATTCTTAAGAAGAAAAAATTTACAATCGTAAATGGCGTGTACAATAAAGACGTTCCGGAAAAAAAAATCGTAAAAATATCATACAAGTAACAACAATGTTTCTTATTTTGTAACAGTTTGTTTTGGTTAATTTTGGAAGTAATTATCGTATCACGAAAACTATTGTATTAATTATTTGACCGCCTTCCTCTACCGACCAACCGTGAGACTGGGGTTCAGTTCCAGACAGGGGCAGGCAATTGTGTGATGAATATTTATATGCGTGCGTTTCTGACTCTGGGTGTTTATATTTGTTCTGGCATATTTTAAGTAGATTCGTGACTAACACCCATAACACAGGCATTTAATTTGCGCTTACTTTGGGGTTACATTCAATTTGTGCAACTTGTCTCTGTATTCTCTATATTTTGATCTGTTCTTGAGTAATAGAAAAGTATAGACGTAATCATTCAATGAAAATAAAATTGTCAAAATTTTATGAATTATAAAACAATTCATAAAATTTCGACAAATGGAAGTGAATATAAAAACAATAATACAGAAGAAAAGGATGGTTTAGTGCTGGACGAGAAATCAGGCGAAAGCTAGATTCATTACAAGAACATCATGTAAATTAATACATATATGTGTATATGCTGATACAGCATATACACATATATGTATTAATTAGTGTCCAAACGTCATCCTTCCTACTTTCTGAATGTAAGAAGATTTATTAAAGCTAATTAGCTATGCAAAAAATGGTAATAAAAAACTCAGATTACAACATGGAAGTAAAAATTGAAAAAGCTCTTCGTTGGTATTTAGTGCATCTATATCATATTTCGTTCCCTATCACATTTTACTATCAACTAGCTGTACCGGCTAACTTCATTACACGCGTTCGGTTTGTATGGGAAAAGTTAAAATGTTGCTTTTACAGTTTTTCCCTTTTTCTTATCTTTTAAACCTTCCCTGGACTTTAGCCGTCTTATAAATAAACATGGACTAAGGTCGGTGTAAAATTAAGTTGATATTATAGTCTGTATCACATTGTAATAAGGACTTATATTCCATGGTTAAACCGTGGAGTGATTGGTGTTCTCGAGTTTTAACGAGATAAAAGAACAGTAATTTTATTAATCATTTACTATTATTAATTTTATTTTTATATAAGACTACCCGGACCGACAAACTTCACATGGCTTGACATTAACAGTTTGTATGATATGGAAAAAAAGAAAGTATTGTTGTTCCTGTTTTCTATGCATTATGCATTTTTCGTTTAAAAGTAAAAGTTACATCTTTACATGAATCACTTGAACTATCAAGAGAGCATATGTAATCGCAGAGCCCCAACGTCAAACATAATTATGTCAAGATATTAATTTTTCTGTCATTATCGTTACGGATGGCAGTTGTATGTACCAATAGCAAAATACCTATATCTATAATGTTCGTTTTTGGTAGCTAACTCTGAACATTTTTATTTGATTATATATGAGTAACGATTCGTTACTTATAAGCGAACTACGAATAGTTAAACTTTTGGATTAACTATTTTACGCGATAAGTACATAAAACATACATACGTTTCTTCACGCCAAGTCCCCAACGGGGTAGGCACAGAGTATCGAGTACCAAACCTCACAATCCTGATTATCAGGGGATATGAATGTTATCAATTTTTAAAGAATACCTACTTTCAGGAGCTTACAAACTAGATCTAAACAGATAATTAAACTAGTTCAATTTGAACTTAGTTTTATTAATCTGGGTTTTCAATATGACACCTTAAATCAGCCTTAAATTCCAAAAAACACACGTTTATTATAGTTGACAAACTACATTTAAATTGCGAACTCATGGTAGGCTGGCAACACTATAAAAAAAGGCAATCCCTATTAAGGTTATTAAGTCGAGGTTAAACGAATTAAGATCGTCGGCCCGAGAAAGTCAATTCACAAACAAAGACAATTAACAACTGAAAGTAATAAACAGAAAACACAACTCATTAATATTTATAAAATGATTCCGTTTAAACACTCGAACATTTATGCATGAAATTATTTAAGTAGTATTCCGCGGTCGTGTTTGAATTAACCTCATTTTGTGAGAAATATTTTCATTGCCCTGAAATATATATCCTTAAGTTGTCCATTAATTAATGTTTGTGATAATGAGTAATGATAGGATGTTTAATGAATGCATATCCTACCTAAGACAATTGCGCTTGGATTTAAAATGAGGTACCGCATGCACGTATCAAAAGAATTGAATAACATTTTCGCCTTTGGTTTTTTTTTAGTTAGTTGCATTAGCATTTGCATTAGGTGTGTAACCTTACTCGTTTGCCAACCGCGAAGCCCGGTTTCAATTCCCCACGGGAGCAAGCATTGATGTGAACATCAATATCTGTACTCAAACTCAAAATCTATTTTTTCACATGGATCTATACAAAGATTCTTGTAACGCGTCTATATAATTCTAAAAACTACCACCGGATCGGAACGCGGCCACACACTGAGAAGATCCGGCAAAAGAAACTCAGCGGGCTTGTTTTTTTTCTTATAAATAATATTTACAAAAGTATATTACATATAATTCATTTGTAGAGATTGTATGAGGAGCAATTCTGTCTTCTAAATATTCTGAAATCTTACAATAATCTTTACCATTCAACTTAGATTTAATACATTTTTTAAATTTATTTAGTGGTAAGTCTTTAATATGCTTGGGAAGTTTATTGTAAAAACGTATACATGGGCCCATGAAACAATAACCGATTCTGTGGAGACGAGACTTACGCACAACAAGAATGTTAATATTCCTCGTGTTTACCGCATGTACATCACAATTTTTCTTAAACGAATTTATATTTTTTTTCAAAAATATATTGAGAAGTCACCATTAGAATATTTATTTCTTTTAACTTTTCTCTGAGGGAAACTCTTGGGTCTAAGTTATAAATTGCCCGCATAGCCCTCTTTTGCAAGACAGATATTGTGTTTATGTCAATTGAGTTTCCCCAGAGAAGAATGCTATAAGACATAACGCTGTGAAAATAGCTAAAATGAACAATTAAAGCGGTGTCGACATCTGTCACATTTTCTTAACAGCGTAAGCTGCTCAGCTCAATGGTGGCAAGCTTTGCAATGTCCCCCACATTATAACTTTTTATCTACAATGATTCCCAAAACTGTACATCCGGATCTGGATATTTCGTTATATTTATTCCTATATCTATATATATTATGTATCCATTTAATTATTTTCGTGGGTAAAAGGAAGTAAAATACGAAACCGGAATTCCCCTCATACAAATTTTGTTTACTCTCACTATGCGTTCGGTCCAAAGTATCGCATGTTCCAACAATATTAATCCAATTCGTCATCACAGTTGCACTTATTGCGAGGTATGATATTTATTACGTATAGACGGATTACCGATTCGTGGCAAGTGAAAGTTATTGGGATAAATCTTCAGAGGTATAACGTCGGAATTACATCACTTTCCTGAAATATTTTTTTTTTTAAAAAAACACAAATATAATAGACTATATAATATACATTATACAGATTTGAAATCTATGTACAAAAGCTATATTATAATATACTAGCAGTTTCACGCAGCTACGCCAGCGTAACTTGGCTTTTACTGCACTGATTTTAATGAAACAAAGCCTAAGTCACTCGGGTATAATGTAGCATTCTAAGGGTGAAAGAATTTTTGAAATCGGTCCAGTAGTTTCGGAACCTATTCATTTCAAACAAACAAACAAACAACAAACAAAAAATCAAACATTTCCTCTTTATAAAATTTTATATTACATAAGGACAAATAGGTACGTCACTAAAGCCTTTCCTTTTTTCGATTGGGTGGGTTTATGGTGTTTAAAGGATAGGGCCTTATTTTATTTAATTTTATTTAAATCAGTTAGGACGACGATATCTTCAATCGAAAAAAAATCGTAGTAGCTAATTTAATTAAACATAAATTATAAAACTAACTCTTCCGACGTTGAGTAAATAACATGATATACAAAACATAACAAATTTATTTATATTTTGTTACAAAGCACTGATCAAGAAACCGGTTGGTTTAAAGTGTAAAAAAAAGTGTTAAAGGTACTGTAGAAAACTACATGTATTGGTTAAAAAAAATGGCAAATAAAATGGAATTCCACCTTCTGTCGACCATGAAAAGTATAAACTCAACATAACACCGCAAGATATAATACTACAGGCCGGCCGGCAGATTGCCCATTCGTGAAGTGAAAGTTATTGGGGTAACTATCCAGAGGCTCAGTGTCCGACGTTACACAACAAACTGTTACTCATAATGAAACGTTACGATGACGTAACGGCAAATAAGAAAGTGTATCCGGATATCAGCTAAACAAACACCAATATGACCGATCTTTGGCAACTTTACTACCAACTTCTTTAAAATTGCATTTATATTTCTAGTTTTATGTATCCGCAATATAATAATATGGCGTAATTTTATGGCTTAGGTTTCTTTTTGAAACAATGTTGCTACACGTAAGAATTAAACAAGGTTACTGGACTTTGAGGACGAGCAGTACTCAGCCTGAGAATGTGTTTTTTTTTTTTATGTGATAGGACAGCGAACAATCCGGTCTTAGGAAGGTAAAAAACAATATATGGCCTGGCCTAGCCTATAGACACCATAGATGTTTCAGGTCACAGGCAGCCGGGATGATAGGCCTATTGTGCAAATCTACCGGCTACCCTAACCTCTGAACCGGAATGTGTCAGTCATTACGCAGTAATAGGTAAGGCCCGGGGTATAGCATTGTTGGATTGGATCTACAAAGTCCACACCAAAAGAAAACTAAGGGAAGGTCAGTGTCTCATTCGAGTTTGTTTAACTGACCTACAAATGCTACAATTTGCAGTTTTAGTTTAAGAAAATATACTGGAATTAGATTTACGAGTCGAATTTCAGGCCCACTTTAAATATTTATAAGTTCGTGTATCTAGTTAGTGTAGTGTTTTTTTTTAGTGTATCTTGTCATTCAGTTTACTGACAAAACTATACGTTTTTCATTCAATTGAAGCAACGTAACCACTTTAAATAGCTTACATTATAAATTAGAATACCATACCACCATTCGAATGATGATAACCCTCCAAATTGATTCAAATGTCAAAACAAAAAGAACTCAAATAAAAATGTTAAGATCCGAACCGTCCGGACATGTGGGAACCATTTATCGGGACGCGTCCATAAAAAAACCAAAACAATAAAATCAGCGTGACTAGCAATCGTCCCGGAAACTTAAATAACCGCATAAAATTGAGTATAAAATTATCTGTTATCTATACTAATATTATAAAGAGGAAATGATTGATTTTTTGTTTGAAATGAATAGGCTCCAAAACTACTGGACCGATTTAAAAAATGATTTTACCCTTAGAATGCTACATTATCCCTGAGTGACAAAGGCTCTGTTTCATCAAAATCGGTGCAGTGAAAGTCAAGTACGCAGGCAGCGTGAAAGTGCTAGTACTGAATATATTTTATAATGTATGTTGAATATTAATATTATCTGCAGTACTGAATATATTTCATAATAAATAGGTATATTCAAAAGTAAATAACAGACACTGGAATAGATATTGAATAGAACTCGAGCGTATAAATTCAAAACTAATTTTAAGCTTAAGCCGTCCGAGTCGCGGATTTCTCTTTATCCTTTACGTAACTTCAACTTTCAAAGGCACAACTTATACCTTCTTATTGAATTTTCAATCTGATTCACACTTTCCAACAAGGTACCGACTAATAAAACGATATTGTACGAAACCGGTGTAGCAACTCGTTTTGTTACATCTCAACTGTGTAATATTATTAGAATTTCACTCATTCAGTTTACTTAATTCAAATTGTTAGATTAATTCAAAAAGCACAAAATCACATTACTTTTATTTATTATTATAGTAGCTGTGCAGGCGAGCTTAGTTCCACCTGTCCAGTTTGATTGGAAAAAATTAAAATGGTTTGCCTTGTTTCCTCGCAGTCGTACGGAATAAAAAGTATCCTTATGTCCTTCTCCTGGTTCGGAACCAACTCCCGTCAATTTTCAGTCAAATCGGTTCAGCTCTACTTCCGTTATACATAGTGTAACTAACACGACATCCTTTCATATGTATAAACACGTTTATAGTAGTAGATTAAAAATAAATTTCGGCGCATCTTTTGTTATATTAAAATAAAGTTTTAATGAAATAAAATTTATTTATTTGCAGTATATCTCTTATGAAATCGTTAAATTCTAGTTCTACCACGTTGAGGTATGCAAACATTTAATTAGTTAAAAAAAAATCATTATATACATTTAAATATTTAAATCAAAACATTAATGTATATTTACTACAACCTTTATAATTTATTACAATGTTAAAGATAGAATTTTTGAACTAATAAGCCTACTTAAATCAAATTTTAATGAAACCAACAAAAAAATCACGTAAATCGGTTTAGAAACCTGGAAGAAATCGGTGCACATACATCAAAATATACCGGAACAATTGAAATCTCCACGTTTTTTGGAACTCGGTTAAAAATATACTCCAAGGCAACCATGATTTTTTAAAAATTATATTAGTTATACATATTATCCATTGAAATACTATGTAAAGCCTGTCTAAAAAGAAAATATTTTCCTCTATAACATGTTATCTCTAACAGCAAGTCAAATATACATATTTATAACACGTTTATACTGTTCAACATAAATTTATTAGGACTTTAGCTTTCTTGTTTTATTTATCACATTATCCTTAGTTATTATAATATTACATCCATATGAAACAGTACGAATATAAAAAAAAACCATCAAAGATGAATTGTGTAAATATTAAAATTACGATATATTTCTAAATATTTTACATATTTAGAAATATTTTAAAATAAGAACATGAAGTTTTTAAAGTAACTAGAATAAACATTTTCCCAAGTCTTGCCGTATGTTAAGGGCACAGTAATGTCGCAAATCGAGTTTAAATAAATATATATTTCGTATGTAAGGAGTAACAATAAAAAAGACGGGTTGCACTCAGAGGGTGCCGGCAGAAGTGAAAACTTGAATATTAACGTTGTGCATTTTGATATTTTTGGAATGGTTAGGGGTATAATATTGCACGAATTGCCTTAATTAACAGTATGAAAGTACCTACTATCACTTATGCACGAATATTATCTTCATATCAACCTGCGTTTGGCTTGACAAAAACTCGCTTAAGTAAGACCACGTGGCGGCTAGGAGCGTCGTCATATTATCTGTATAACGAACCTTGCTCATCTACACATAAAACTTATTTTCTAGATGGAACAAATAGAGCAATGTCTGTTGATATTAAACGTATCTGCTATCATGCTGTTTTGTGAGAATGTAAGGGTAAGTATATTGCGGCGTATTATCCATTGCGAATCCTATACTCTTCGGAAATATCGAAGCAATACAAAAACAGCAATGAATCTACGTTTTATTTTAGATCTCGCGACGTCGTATTCGCGCATGCGTCCTGCGCCGTGTCACGATCTAACCATCTGACACGAGTTTAGAAGTTTTTACCCATTTCAAAAAAAGTGCGCAACAAAGAAGTTTTCACTTCAAAAACGGGTTGCACTCCGGGAGCCCCGGCAGAATGAATGAAAGAATACACTTTATTATGCACCAAAATTTACAAATTAATACACACTCTTTCACTTATAATATTTAACTCAGGTGCACAAAGGCGGTCTTATCGCTTCAGAGCGATCTCTGCCAGACAACCTTAGGGTGAAGGAGACATTTTATGTAATTTTAAAAACTAAGGTAGGGCTTCATAAAACAAAACTTTCGCTAATCTAATAAATATATTGTTTTATTTCATATAACACATTCATGTTAAATAAAGTACATTAAATATAAATAAAAATAATATGCACTAAAAAACTTGAATATTAACGTTGTGCATTTTTGATATTTTGGAATGGTTAGGGAATAATTTTGCACGAATTGCTTTAATTATCAGTATGAAAGTACTATCACTTATGTGGTAGAATACAATGTTCATTTAATGCGCTATCGTACACTAACATGACAACACGAACATTCGCGCAAGCGTCCTGCGCCGTATTACGAATTTTCGATCAGGTCACGTGTCCTGACGCGAGTTTAGAAATTTTTATCCATTCCAAAAAAGTGCGCAACGCCGTTAAAGAAGTTTTCACTGCAAAATAATAAATAAATAACCCTGGACAAGTTGCACAAATTGAATCTAACCCCAAAGTAAGCAAATTAAATGTTTGTGTCCTAGGGTGTAGTCAACGGTTCTAGTTCATATAACTACTTAAATAGATGCCGGAATAAATTTAATACCAATCATCAGAGTGTACACAAGTTTGATAATATCAATTACCAACACTTTGAACAATAAACATAATTTAATTAATTATTACCAGCCCATCCAAGCTTATGTACATATAAACCTTCGTCTTAAATCACTGTATCTACTAAAAAAAAAACAATAAACTTCGTTGCGCAATATTAAAGATCGAAGCATACATAAGGATAGACAGCGAAAAGCGACTTTGCTTTACTCTATTTAGTGACTGTGTTCTTTCTGTTGAAACAACATATTTAATTTTGTACAAAAAAAAAACGTTTTAATGTCTACAATTATTTTTTTAATCTTAAGTTATTCCTTAATCTCAATTTCAAAATAGAAATTAAAACTTAACAATTAAGATTGCAATAGAAATAGAAAGTCTAAAAC
>NJDC01002226.1:358795-407407 GCA_002245475.1 Calephelis virginiensis | reverse complement strand
TGTGATAGGTGTCAAGCCTATCGACAACCAGGCACATATCCAATCCCGAGCAACATTTTTTTGCTTAGAAAATTAGAAAAGCCCAATTTTTTTTTTGTTGCCCGACCCGGAATTCGAACCCGGGACCTCATGCAGTCAAGTCCAACAATTGAACCGCTAGACCACAGAGGCCAAGGTTCAATCTGATATTTTAGTCATTATGGCTTTGTGATACCGACTTTACTTTACATTTATATCTTACATACAAACATATCTTCACGCCAAGTCTCTTACGAGGTAGGCGGAGAGTATCGAGTGCCAGACCTCACGATCTTGACAAACCTGTCTTGCTTCCTTCACATTCATAACCCTTTTCATACAAACGCGCCGGTTTCGGAGACTCTTGACACCACCCTCGGATAATATCCGATTGATCTGATCGTGAAATGTCAGCCTTGGTCTCCCCGGGTACCTACATCCATCCACATTCGCATTGTGTATTTGCTTTGTCAATCTTTCATCTGTCATTCATTCCACATGACTGAATCAGCGGATCATGCCCTTTGGCATTTTAACACCAAAACTTTCTTTCAATCCCACTCTTTCTCGGATCTCATTCATCTCATTTATATCTTAATATACATATATTACTATTTATATTATATGTAATTTGATTAAAATCAGTTAAGTAGTTGTGGAAACTACTTAACCGATTTTAATCAAATTTATACACCGTGTGCAGTTTGGTCCAACTTCAAAAGATAGGATAGCTTCAATCTCAATTTAACGCGCACGATAGTATAATATAAACTCAACTTTCCTGATTTTAGTCTACGTTTATTAATAAAACGGTATGAGACTAATCTAATAAGACTTTGGCAAATCGTGAGTGCCCTGGTTATACTTCAACCGACATCTTTGAGTATACGAAGACGTTTATTGTATTTAACTTCTAGAACGTCGACCCCACAAAGCCACAAATGTAAGCTCACAATAAACAGAGCTACAAAATGTATACATACGGGCGTATCAAAATGCTACACGAGAAGAGCATTTAGATTTGAACGCTTATCTATGTCCAAATGTAGAGACAACTTATTTAATTGTAGATAAACTTCCATTGCATTCGAATCGCTAGATTACTTTAGAAACTGAGCATTTAAGGAGATGGTTTGATATATATTTTTATGTGTTTTTATAGATTCGTACAAACATATCTTCAAAATAAGTTACGAGGTATGCAGAGACTATCGAATGCCAATTGTCACGATCATTGCATACCTGCCTAACTTCCCCTATATTAATGACTCTTTTCATACAAACCAAGCCGGTTTCATTTGTCATTCTTTCCAAATGAACGATTCAAGTGAGGATGCCCTTTCTCATATATATATAATATTTTGTTGATAAGAACGCCATCTTTATTTCTCAAGACCAACTACTTTGTTTCGAAACTTTATAGTGCGCCATTGTGATCTTTTATCGTTATCATCAATATATTAGTTGAAGTGTTTTTGGAAGGCGGAAACTTACAATTCGCTTGGTTTCTGATGATCTAACTCCGTACCTATAGGTGTTAATGCTGTCACCATAATCATTGTCATCATCTTAGCGTTGATTCCGAGTGTTCTAACCATTAGGTATAAAAACCCAGGGTTCGTTTTCCTACTCTTACTTCTCAACTACACAGGTATTATTTTCGTACGTACCTAAAACACTTGGAATGAAACACCTTATTGTTAGTATTATAGCTATAAAATCATAACCTATTTTTAACCGAGTGCGAAAAGTAGGTTATTAATTCGACTGTATATTTTGGTATGTTTATAACGCGATTACTCGGCCAACAACGAAAAGGTTTTTATGGTTCCAAAGGTATGCAACATAAATTTTATCAAAGTTTGACAATTGCTTTTCAAGTTACACGCACTTAATAAGACTTTCGTGTACCTTGTATACGTAGTTGTAATATTTGGGTCGTATTTTTTGTAGTTTTACAGCGATTAAATTACACAGTATACCGATAACAGTTTATTTGTTTATAATACTGGAAGGCAAACAAGCAGACGGATTTCATGGTGGTAAGAAATTCACGCCGCCTAGAGACACCAAAGGTGTTAATGATGCGTTGCCAACCTGAGGCCGGGATGTTAAGCCTCGAGCAAAAAGTAAGTTTACCGGCTACCTTACCCTCCGAACCCGAACCGGAACGGGCTAAATAGGAAAAAATATTTCTTGACACACTGTTAGTATTATCAAGCGATACCAAGTTCACCGGGTCGGCTACTCAAGAATCAATAAGTAGATATCAATATTGAGTAAAACTTAATTAGTAGTTGTAATATGTTGTGTAAAAAAACTTCAAACTTAAATTAATCAAATATAGCACGGACAAAACAACCTTACCCCAATACATAGCCCCAATAATATTACCCCAGACAATATTACCTTAAGCACATCACATACAATAAAAGCACATAAATTTCAATGTCCAAATAAAAGAGTTGACGAGACACAAAGTTGCAACGAAATATTCATGCGAAACTACAAAGACGTACTAAAGGGGTATATCCCGACCTTCAGACTACCCCGACGGGGCAAGGTCAAACCGCCCTTGCACTCAACGTCCTCGCTACGAGCGGGGGGACGAATCCGACAATTATATCTAAAATGTGCCCGATAAACGTCACTACTAAAATCCCAAAGAAAATGAAAATGTCTGTTCAAAATGCAGTGGATTCATTTAAAATTAAAATTAGAGTTTCGTCTACGTTTTACTAAATTATCTTAAGAGAGTGTAATACTCACTTTCGCTATTTGAATTTCTCAAAAAAAATATCCTTTGTTTATATTATACTGTATTAACAACGAATGTATAAATTGAGGTTTTTTTTCTATGATATTGGAAGGCAAACAAGCTACGGATTTTCTGATGGTAAGAAATTCAAGTAGCCTAGAGACACCAAAGGTGGTAATGGTGCGTTGCCAACTTGAGGCCGGGTTGTTAGGCCTCGAGCAAAAGTAAGTTTACCGACTATCTTACCCTTCGAACCGGAACAACGTAATGACGTTATGGTGGCAGAAATAGGTAAGTCGGTGGTACTAATCCGGGTGAGTCGCTGCGAAACTCTACCACCTAGTCCGATGTCACGGTGTTAGTGACGGTAAGCCTATGCTCGCCTTTTACGAGCTGTCTGGCAGGAAGGCAGAAGGTCTTTTCTGCAAAGAAGCCCGGACCAACACGGGGAAAATTGTTCTTGCATTTTGTGTTTTTTTATATGACTAGCTGTTGCTTGCGGCTCCGCCCGCGTTTCCAGAGGAACCCGTTTTGCAATCGGTATTAAAAGTAGCCTATATGTTAATCCAGGTCACAATCTATCTGTGTTCCAAATTTCAGACAAATCCGCTCAGCCAAACGAGTGTGAAAGAGTAACAAACATCCATTCAATCACAAACTTGCGTATTTCTAACTATAATTTCGTGTTTATATTGTAACTAGCTTCCTATTCCGGCTCCGCTCGGATGTTAATTTTTTTGATTATAAATTGAGATGTAAGCAACAAAACAAAACAAAACAACGTGACACGTAATAGGATGTATGAAATACATCACGTGATTTTTCAAAACTTGTTTAACCGAAATAATGCGTATACTAGACAAATAATTATAGACAAAAAAATGCGGCACATGATCAAACAAAAATACAGACATTTTGATGTTTTTTTATTGTATCTTTGTTTTAGTAACAGCAGATTATTATAAACAATTAGTTTCAAAAAATAAAGAATCGCAAAATAATAATATACTCTTTATTATTAACTTAATTTTAAATAGTTAAATATCACACTTTTAAGTTTTTGGGAAAATAATACATTGTTTTTGACTTAGTTTCACACTTTTTTTCCGAAATCAAAGCACCTTTTTGAATAAATCGATAACAACAAGTAATAACTTCGGTTACAGCTCCCACTTTCTCAATATCTTCACGCCCATATGTGCAGAGGATGAACCAGGGTACCCACGACTAGCCAAAGTCACTGAGTCCCATAATGTGATAGGCGGGAAGCCTATCGCCAACCGGGCACATATCTAATCCCGGTCAACGTTATCTTTATTAGAAAATCGAATGTACAAATTTTCTAGTTTTAAGTTACCGGGAATCTAACCCGGTACCTCAAGAAGTCAAGTCCGACGCCAGACCGCTAGACCACAGAGGCGGACACAAACGAAACGACACGAGGAAACACAAGATTCAAGACGTCACAAACGCGCCAAAAACGTGTTCTAATATGGTGTTGCAAAAATGCAAATCACGAATGATGTCACCCTTTCAGTTTTGGTTCTACTTTCGCAAAATACTAAACGACGACCGGTAGTACGTAGTAATGTCATCACAGGAAATCGATAAGCATCGATTAAAACCACTATAATTTAAGCACTAATTAGAAAAAACGAGATCAATTTCATTTCATTATACATCATACCGTGTTGGTCCGGGCTTCTTTGCAGAATAGATCATCTGCCATCCTGCCAGGCAGCTCGTAAAAGGCGAGCATAGGTAGAGTTTCGCAGCGACTCATCCGGATTGGTACCACCGCCTTATCTATTTCTAACACCATAACGTCCAATGCTTGCCGTTGACGTGTTCCGGTTCGGAGGGTAAGGTCCTATATTCAAGAAACACGTCCTTTTGATTACGTATCGTAGTACACAGTATATAGTTAAGGGGCCATGTATGCTAAAATACGTCAGCAATATACTGTTTTTTTCATACAAAGCAATTATGAATCTTGGCGACTAAAATACACAAGATTAACAATAATATGCTTTATAAGACTAGTGTTTTCAAAACACGATTCATTTCACTTTGCTCGATAGAAAAAAATCAAGAAGTTAACCCTTTTTGAAAGCAAAACCCATCTGTCTACTTCAATTATGAAAATATCGACACCAGATTTAACATAAACATAAATAAGTATTACACCGAAAAAATAACTGTTTCAATTTTTATATTTTTTTTCAAATTACTTTTATAGGGTCAAAAATAGTGATTTGGCGCTTAAGACATTTACTTTAGAGCGTAATATTTCACAGTAATCATGGAACGGGAGAGTGCGCTGATTGGCTCTTCTGGCTGACTAAGTATGGGGCCTTAACTCGAAACATTTTTTGAAAACATTAGTAACGGTTTGAGCACACTACCAATGGTTAGTCTACAGATTACAGTAGTACAATTTAAATTAGGCGTTTCGCAGAGGCGGATTAAAATATGTAAAGAGCATTCTAGGCAAACACCTCTTTGATGCCCCTCTATTAGAGATAAATAGGTGGACCAGGACATTTGTACCTAGGCATGAATGAAATATGTGATGAGAGTTAAGAAAGCAAAAAGGAGAGAAGGAAATCCATAATGCCCCTCTGGACCAGATCGGACTGTGTAAGTGTTTTGACATAAACATTAATTTTTTTTTCTTTGTTCCGCGTGCTCGCCACCTTGTGGTCACGCGCCGCTACGCACGTGCCTACTTAGCCTTAAGGATAATACTTAAAAAAATAAAAAATAAAGGATAATATTCGTCAAACTTCGGAAATCTACGGAAATTCGGAATGTATTTTAAAGCTAGTAAAAACTAAAATAAAACTAGTAAATCCCTTTTCAGTCAATGCATATGTCGTAGGACAATTAAAAAATCGTATTTTTGCGAAAATCTTAGGACAATTGCAAAAAATCGGATAATTGGAATCTAAGAATAAATTTCGTGATCATCCTAGCTATTTTCAGGATCATTGCAAAAATCCGAGTTTGTTTCGGACGATCAGAAATTTGAACGCTGATTGGTTGTTCTATGAGTCCACCTATAATATCTTTATTCTGGTTGAGCAGAACATGGCTCTTCACGGATGGCTATAGAGATAGGAAAGCGAAAAAGTGATAAAGCATTATTTCTTTGGGTAAAGGATTATAATGTTAAAATTAAAATATCTTCTATTACACAGTCATGGCACAATTTCAGTCTTATTTGTATTGTCATACCAATTGCTTATGAGGTATTTTTCTTATTATACTAAGTAGGTAACATGGTTTTAAATAGGTTTCACTTGAAAAACTTTATCTCTGATTTTTAATATTATTAGTAGATATTAACTATAATAAACTCGTAACTTGATTACACACTTAGACAAAAATCAGACAATTATGTTCGTTACATTAGTACCCGTATAACTAATTGGTATTAGAGATCTATCTTAAAATAAGTTTAAAAAATGTGTAAAAGCAAAATTATAAAGGCTCAGATACGGTCTTAGAGTATTAGCTTGGGGATAGAGGTTTCTATCTCCCACTGCAATTTGTAATGTGATTTGTTGTACCTTTTATTTAATTTAAAATCAGATTGTTATTTGTATTTTTAATCTAGTTTATATTCTAACTTTTAATATTGAAAAAAGACAAGCCCGCTGAGTCTCTTTTGCCGGATCTTCTCAGTGTGTGGCCGTGATTCCGATCCGGTGGTAGTTTATAAAAATGTCGACGCGTACAAACATCACTTGTATGGTTCAATTAAATAAAGATTTTTCTCATTCTGATTCCGATTCCGATATCTATATAGAGTTGTTATTACACGTAATTAATCATTTCGCTTAAATTTAGATTAGGTCAGCCAATTTATAAATAAAAGTATAAAGTGTAAAAAGTGTAAAGCCGAAGCGCATAATTTAAATACTAGTACTGTACGTTTCGTTGATTATAGGTATAGGCCCTCGTTGGTCAAGTCGTTAGCGTACACGCCCAACTACACAGATCAACCGCAAGGCTCGGGTTCGATACCCGACGGGGGCAAGCAGGCATTTGACCAAGTCTGGGTGCTCATTAAATTTTATTCCGGTACCTATTGAACACTAGCCCGGTGACGTTGTTAAAGTCAATAGACGTACACAACAGTAGTCATTTCGGAAAAAAAAAAAGTATTTCTATGCATAAGAGTACATTATCTTTGACTAACACCCATAACACAAGCATATAATTTGCATACTTTGGGGTTAGATTCAATTTGTGTGACATGTCCAGGAATATTTATTTATTTTTAAGTCATCAAACCACGGAAACAAGCTGGGGATGTCACAATTGCGATAACATCGAGTGTTGCAACGTGGTTGCGCAAATCATTGGTGACGTCACCGTTCCGTTCCGGCCTCACTTTCGCAAACACTTTCACCCGCCCGACCGGTAGTACGTACCATTGTCAGAGGGAATCGATGACCAACCAAGATTGTACTGTTAATTTATTCTACACAGCTTGCTGAATACAAATGTTATATAAAACGTTTTTTTTTATGTACCGTCGGCATGTTAACACTTCAATCTATAGCTAAACTAGCTGTTGCCCGCGGGACAGCGTTGCCCGCGTAGTTAATTGTCCCATCGGAACATTTTTTCGGGATAAAAACTATCCTATGTGTCAATTCAAGTTACCCTCTATGTGCGTGCTAAATTTCATTTAAATCGGTTTAGCAGTGTTTGAGTGAAGGAGTAACAAACAAACAAAAATTCGCATTTATAAACACTTATAGAAGGAGGTGATCAATTTGATTGTTTTTTTTTTGTTATTTGTATTTATGTTTGTTACGCGATTACTACATCTTGATGGTTCTTTTATAGAAAAGTCAGGTCATTGCTCCTCAGTGGTCCCATATTAATTTTATTATGATCCGACTAGTAGTTTTTAAGTTAAACTTATTAACGCAAAAAAAATTAAAAACTACTAGTAGGATCATGATAAAATTAATATGGGACCACTGAGGAGCCATGACCTTTGCTATGTTATTATTATATATTGCTATCGAAAAAATAATGATCAAATAAACAGTTGGGAGTCCGTAGCATCTATACTTGACATCGTCGGCACTTGTTGAAATTCCATTGTATATACACTTTTTTGAGGTAGTCGCTTATATTTTTCCACTATAAACTTTATTTAACACTTTATGTTACGCTATAGCCAACCGGCCGCTATGGCCTGATGATACTGTGAAAAGTGAAACCGTTTGGCTATAGCGTAACAAAGTGTATAGTGAAAAAGTACTAGCGTTTACCTTAAAAAAGTATGTTGGAGTCGATTTTTGCAGCTTTACAGCGCTTAATTATTTATGTATCGTTTCAATTCCATTTCCTAACCGATTTTAAAAATATACTTTTCGCTTTAAAAAGAACATACTTCTGAGGCGATCCCATCGCCAAGTCTAGATCTGATGATGGAATCTCATAGAAATAGAGGTAAATTCTTAATTTTGTTTACGTAGATGATCTTCTTCTTGAAATCGAAGTCGTTTTTTTTGGAGTATTACTACTATAAAATGAAAACACTGATTTGTCAACATAGATTTGCACCTTCTAATTCACGAGTATGAAATGGTTTCTTCATTTTTTCTTTAGGTTTTGGCATTCGCGTTAGCATTTTGCCATTAGTCAAGTAGAAATTTAGATCAAATTTACCAAAATCGGTATGAAATTATAATTTGTCATAAGTCGTCAATAAGTCATGTTAGAGTCATTACTCAAGCTCATGTAGTTAGATTTGGCGGCAACAAGGAAACACGCGATACGCTAACTTCCTCATGATTATTTCATTTATTTTATGTAAAGTACATAACTGAACTGAACAAAATTGTACAAAATGCCACCAAAATGGACCAATTTTTTTTATGACATTGGAAGGCAAACAAGCAGTGGAAAGAAGTTCACGCCGCCTAAAGACACCAAAAGTGGTAATGGTGCGTTGCCAACCTGAGGCCGGGATGTTAGGCCTCGAGCAAAAGTAAGTTTACCGGCTACCTTACCCTCCAAACCGCAACACGTCATGACGTTATGGCGGCAAGAATAAGTAAGGCGGTGGTACCAATCCGGGTGAGTCGCTGCGAAACTCACATGTCACGGTGTTAGTGACGGCAAGCCTGTGCTCGCCTTTTACGAGCTGCCTGGCAGGAAGGCAGATCTATTTCTGCAAAGGAGCCCGGACCAACACGGGGGAACTTTCACTCAATACGAAAACGAAATTCAATATTTATGAAAAAATTTTCGACCATCTTTTCTCTTGTTGGCGCCAAAACTCCTACTTACATATTATTGTGTCCAAAAGTATAGTGCTACCAACTTACATATTCAAAATCGGAACTAAGCCGCTTTTACGTGAAACATCATACTTCAGAAAGTAACTGCAGTTTCTGAAGTGAGCGTTAAGAGAATGAAACTACTTTTTCTATTATTATTACTATTTTTTGGGAGAATTCTCAACCAGAGACAACGGAGTTGAAAAAAAGAAGACACTATACGCTTGGCTCCCACCTTTTTATGTATGTTCATTGATTTCTCCGTCCTTTCTGAACCGATTTCGAAAATTCTTTTTGCATTTAAAACAACGTACTTCCGAAGTAGTCCCATTCATATATATTTTATTCATGTGTATCTACAGAAATATTCCTGTGACTCCATTCCGACCAAATCTGGATTTTATAATGAAATCCGGGGGAAGTCGAAACAAATACATATTTTTTGTGTATTTCTTAATACTTACTTACTATTATCATATTACTTTTTTATTAAAATCGAAGTGGTTTTTTTGTAGTTTTACTGCATTTAAATTATTCTTAATCTTCTGGAAATTTTAATGATGATAGGTACATTAATTATATCTATTGTACTTTTGAAAATAAATATGTACCTATCTATAGGACATAACTACCAGCGCAAACTTAAAAGGGATTAAACATTTCACTACAGGATTACAATCCTCATCAGCTCAAATGGTTAGAGCATTCATCGACTCGAGATGTAAGGGTACGGGTTCACATCCCACCTGGGTCGAAATTTCTTTATTTCTTGAAAATTGGTAGAAATACGTACCTAAGTGAGATAACATTAGATAATAATAGAACAGTGTATCTTTAGAAAACAACATATTCAGGTCAACCGTCCAAAGGCGGTCGGTACTCTTTCGAAGGTTAGGATACTAAACACTCGTTACAATTTACGAGTACCGAATGTAATCGTACTAATATTATAAATGGGAAAGTTTGTAAAAATGTATGGATGTTTGTTACTCTCAAAAGTTCAAAAAAAAATACAGGCATTTTAATGGTGTTTTTTTTTGTTGTACCTATCTTTGTTTTAGTAACGGCGAATTTTTTATGGTATTGGAAGTTAAATAAGTAGTCGGATTTCCTGAAGGCAAGAAGTTTACGCCGCTTAAAGACAGCAAATGTGGTAATGGTGCGTTGCCAACCTGAGGCCGTTGTAAAAGTAAGATTACCGGCTACCTAGCCCTCCGAACTGGAGAACACGTGATGTCGTTATGACGGCAGGAACAGTTAAGGCGGTGATACCAATCCGGACGAGTCACTGAGAAATTCTACTACCTATACAGATGACACGGTGCTAGTGACATCCTTGCTGTAGTATTATCTAACCGCAAAAACTAAAATTCCGTCTCGGTCGTTCTACGAATTAGATGCACGACACTCGTCGCAATATTGACGCTTGCTTCGGAAATCTACCTTTAAATTTTAACTTTCCTCGTACTACTCATGGAGGTTTAAAACAAAAAAAAAGTTGAGAGGTGTCAAGGGACACCCGGATGGAACGAAGTTCTCTCTCCCCCCTCTCTCTCTCTCAATCTCTATCAATCTCTAGTAATCTCTATCTCTCTTTTAGAGCGAGACAGACAGAGAAACATGAAAAAAAAAATAAAAAAAAAACAAACACGCGCAATCCGCAAAGCTTGCAATAGCTTACTATAGCAAAAAGTGTCGTGACAACTTTTCGTAAGATTTTTTCCGTCTAGCATCCTTTCACAACGAGCAATAATGAACTTGGTTCCAAAAAACGATTGACAAAAATCAGTCTTTTTTTTCAGTAACCGATTAGAAAGGTTCAGTGCACATAAAACAAAGTCAACTATTCAATAAGCTGTCACCGCGTCTCGTCGGCTCGGAGCCGAATCAACCCGTTTTCTCCGGTAAGAGCCTTGAAACAATTAATTAACAGTGTTCCCACACTTTCTAACGATACTGTAATAAAGCGAGACAATCATATCTCCCGCCTTCTATTGTATGGAGTCTGCGCAAGAACTTCTTCAGGAGCTGAGATAGACGCGTCTTATAAAAGGTAACGTACAAGATAAACAGATTCAGTATTTCATTTCCAATGGGCTTTCATTCCGGTCATGGGACAGCGACGCACCTATAACATCTGTGGTGCCTATAGACCACGATTGTCTCTTACCATCAGAAGACCCGTGTAGTTTTGCGGTGATCCCTTATATAAAAAAAGCTCTATTCTATCCTACTCTGTGTATACAAGTTCTGTTTTCTCGAATGGACCTACACGCGTGATGATAGATATCTCGTCGATTATCTTACACAAATCTTTTATACAATAATATCATCATAAAACTAATATAGGACCACCTCTAAATCACGTTCTTTATACATTACACAACATTTTAATATTTAAACATTGTACTTATTTGTATGTATGAAAAGAGTCATAATTTACTATTATTTTTTTTATAGATTAATTTTAGTCCTATACAGTATATATTACTGTACGTACATCACTACCGTTTCGAAAGTTAGCCAGTCAAAAAAAGAAACGGCAAAACAAATTCTCCGGCATAATCCTTTCTGCAAGAAAACCTTCTGCACCATTACATGTTTTCACTAGCAGCAAGTCAAACAGCTCCTTCCGAAATCTTTTAAATATAAGTGATTTAAGATTACAAGATGAAAAGAAACAACCGCGACCTAGAAGCGTATAGGCACCAAAGATGTAAGACCTATTGTCCAGGTTTATTGGCTGTCCGAACCTCCGGCCCCACAACTGATGAAAGTGCACAACACTATCATCATGGCGGCAACAACAGGTAAGACGGTGGGACCGTACCCGAGTATGATATTGCACATCACTCTATCAGTCTTATTGGCAATGACATATGTAACGTATGCAAACTGATAGGCAAGTGGGCAGATGGTTTTCTGTACACAGGGGACCCCCGAGCACGGAAAAATATTTCAAATATGCCTTTCTTAAGGGAACAACATCATGTCTATTCATGAAAAAAGAAGTCTAGTGTAAAGTACAATCACGACATTTTACAAAAAACCGGGATTTCAATACTTTCATTTACATTATTGACGACCTCTGAAACCACAACAATACAAGTGGATTATTGAATTTGAAGCCAGTAAGGAAAAGAGGCGATCAAACATTTAGATATGACTTGCTATTTCCCCGCGATGTCCTGCGTAACAGTTTTATACAAATTTTGATTTCCCGTTATAGTCACTTAGGAGAAGATTTTTTTTAACATTTTTGGAATTCAAGTCTAACTAATTTCAGGTTAAATTTTATCATAATCTTTGTAGCCGTTAAACCGTGAAAGCGAAACAGACAGAATTCCGTATTTAGAATATTAAGTATGAAATCGACTGACTTGTGCCCGGTTTTGACAGCTTATTTGTAAAGTAAAGTATCGTCACGCCCATATCCCGAAGAGGTAGGTAGAGGCACAACTACGGCACCCACGGTTAGCCGAAGACACTAAGTCCCACAATGTGATAGGTGGCAAGCCTATCGCCAACCGGGCACATATCCAATCCCGAGCAACGTTTTTTTATTGGAAAATTAGAAAACCCCAAATTTATTTTTGTTGCCCAACCCGGGATTCGAACCCGGGATCTCATGCAGTCAAGGCCAACAACTGATCCGCTAGACCACAGAGGAGCTTATTTATAATTTTTCTAAACTCGTATCTGCGAAAAAATGTGTTATTGAATATTATTATCCGTGCCTGAAAAAAATCATACAGACGGGTTTTTACTATAGGATTAGGCGATATTTTTTTATTATATTGGAAGGCAAACAAGCAGACGCATTTTCTGATAGCAAGAAATTTATGTCGCCTAGACACACCAATGGCGATAATGGTGCATTGTCAACCTGAGGCCGGGATGTAAGGCCTCGAGCAAAATAAGTTTACCTCCGAACCGGAACACGTCAACTGCAAGCACTAACGTTATGGCGGCCGGAATAAGTAAAGCGGTGGTACCAATCCGGGCGAGTCGCTGCGAAACTCGACCACCTAGTTGGATGTCACGGTAAGCCTATTATATATTTACGAGCTGCCCGGCTAAGATGCAGATGGTCTATTCTGCAAAGGAGCCCAGGGGGCTGATTATATATCGCAGTTGCCAACCAAAATGTAAAAGTGTACATCAAATCGCTGTCAAATGACGTGTTTTATATTTGCTATCTCCAGTGACCAACAGAAATACAATAGAGATAGCAAACGCAAATGACGTCATTTGATATACACTTTTGCAGTTTGAGTTGGCAACTGAGATACATAATCACCCCCCTGACCAACACGGAGAAAATGATATTGTGTGAAACTGTAAGAACAAGTGCATTGCCAACCTGAGACGGAAGTTAAGCCTCTTGCGTGATAAAGTACCTACCGGCTGCGGTACACTTAAAACGGAAACACGGTAGGTAGTGGACAAACACTAATGTTATCTGAGGCCGTGCTGAGATACCAATCCGGATGTGTCGTCGCAAAACTCGATCACCTGGTCATGGTCATGGTGTTAGTGACAAACTTTGTCTATCGCCCCTTGCGGGCTACCTGACTTGGCCGTATTCTCCTATGTAGACTAGAATTCTTTTTATAGCGTTCCCGAGAACTTTGTACTCACCCCTGCACTTTATTACTTTACTTTATTACAAAAAAAAATAATTAGTATTACTTTTTCTAAACTTAAATGTTCACGTCTTCATAACCGAAAATTATTAAAAATCTGACTGAAATGTAAATACGATGCGTTTTCAATAATCGATTTCCAAAATGAAGAAAGGTTCCAAAATGAAGAAAATATATTCGACTTTCACCATATTTTTTTGTGTGGTAATTGATTTCTGCGTCATTTCGGACCCTACTTTTAAATTATTTTTCATTTTAAAGAGTGTACTTTCGAGGTAGTCCTATTATCACCCGTCTAGATCTGAGGATGTAATCCCAGTGAAATCGCGGAAATTATCTAATGTTTGTATACTTAGACGACATCATTATTGAAGTCAAACTTTGTTTTACGTAGTTTTACAGCAAATTTATAGCCAAAATTGCGGCTAAATATCCAGCATTTACATTAGAGCCATCTGTCGTCAACGCTTCAAAACTGAATACAATGGTGACAGACTCTCTTAACAATAATAATTGTAGCAACTCATAGATGGCGCTGCAAAAACAATTTCGTGAACGAAACAGCACTTTGCTATATATTTTGTATTTTTTTAAATTACGTTTAGAATATGGCTCACAATTCTTTAAATCACACAATTAATCTCAAAATATACGTAGTTTAGGATTTTAAACTAAAATCGTCGCGAATTAATAACATTTTTAATTATTTTAATCGACAAATAAAATAAAAAGAGATCGTGAGTATCCCGTATAAATAATTAAAAATGTTATATACGTAGTTGTTAGAAAAACCTAATGTCAACACAATCTAGGTCCATATAGTTCAAATGTCGCAACAATGCTTATTTGTCCTAACTGGCAATTGTTGAATTTGCAAGTAAAGGAGTTGGAGCAGGAAATTTTTTTAAAAAAAAAAAGATGATTTCAATATTTAAAGCTTTAAATAGCATTAATACATACTTCCAAAATTTAAAATTACGGTTCCTAAACGGTAATTCGGACAAATAAGCACTAAATCGAGAACACGTAAAATACAACAAGTTCATGAATAAATTCAGACCGGTCGTGAATAATGTGAAGAACATACCTTGTAAATTGTCGAGCAGGTACGTTAGCAGCTTGGCGGTCCCGTTGTTGTCGTTGTAAATGGAGAGCATTTCCTTGCTAAGTGGGTTCCCTTGTAGTCCTAGTAGTTGGAGGTGAAACAGCTTTCCTAGTTCGTAAGGCAACACCCTTAGGTAGTTTTTATTTAGATGTAGTTCTCTGGAAATAAAAAAAAATAATAATTTAGACACAATAACTTTCCATAACAGAATGATTGGTCAAAAGGATAGCGTTCACACCTAACGCCACCGGCCACTTACGGCCCAGGGTTCAAATACCAACAATGGGACACTTTCGTGTCCATTACGATCATAGATGCTATAATATTTTATATCTCAACGTTTATTTTCACATATTTTATTGTAAGCGTTTTTATAGCCTAGCCTAACTTCTACTAAACTATTATACCGATTTAGTAGAATAACTGTATACATAATAACTTAATAACATAATATGCGTTCCTAGTTGGTTTGAAATCACAATTAAACTCGATAGGTGGCGCTGCTGTCAACATGTCATTTAGGCAGGTCGAAATATGCCGGTTTCGCTCATTTTAATCAATAATTAATAATATGATTTCTATGATAATATTATTAATATTGCTAAAATAATAACAATAATATTGATATAATAATAATAGTGTTATAATTAATATAATTGACAGCTAATTTAAAATTAGCTTTAGATTTAAGGTATTCAAATAATGTTGCGTTTTTAAGCCTCAATGTCCCTTGATGTTCAAAGACACAGAAAAAATCACAGTACTGTATTATATGCTCAAAATAAATACAAATCTTCACACCAAGTCCCTTACAGAGTAATCAGAGAATATCGGAGCTATTTCTCACAATCCTTGTAGACTTGCACAGCTTTCGTCACATTCATTACTTACTCTTTTCATACAAACACGCCGTTCTTAAAATCCTAGATTTTACTTTTGTTTCATGTAGCATTTTAGGGTAAATCGTTAATTAAAAGTTCTGGATTAATGATTTTACTCATGTAACAAAATTATAAATTAATTTAAACAAGTTATCTCTATACTCGTTTTAACTAGTCTTTGTCTTTGTTTTATTCTCTTTCCGGCATTAAAATCAGAGGTTTTACTTTAACTGATAGATAAAAATTCTTGTAGTTGATTGATTTTGATAAAACCTAGCATGATTCCGCATTCTTTAAGCACCTGATAAGAATAGATCCGGTAGTTAGGCCAAAATGGTTTAGGTCAGAAACGGCATTGTACCAATTCCTATGTATTTTTTCGATATTGAAGTAGTACTTTAGGTATGTATAAAATACGTAATTAAGAGTAATTTTTCGGTTCAGTTTCGTTTACGGTCAAAAAACGAACAGAATCTTTCGGCCGCTCCGAATCTCGGTCGTGATTTATTATGAGTCGCTTGGCAAATTTAGCTACTAGCTGGTACTCGCCTAAGTATTTATTTAGTTTATACTAGCAGCCCGCATCGGCTTCGCACGGTTATGAAATATACATATAAATCTTCCTCTTCAATCACAATCTAATAAAAAAACCGCATCAAATTAAGTTGCGTAGTTTTAAAGATTTAAACATACAAAGGGACATAGTGACAGAGAAAGCGACTTTGTTTTATACTATGTAGTGATTGACAGTGATATTACAAACTAAAATATGTCACCTGCGTACATTCTCGTTTGTCTTCTTTATTAATAAAACCGGATGAAGGTATGACTATGAAAACTTATGGGTACAAGCGATCTAGATTTTAGTATTAAGTAATTAAAAAAAATCATATTTCGGTAAGTTTCGGTTTCGGCCAAAAAAGTTTGGTTTTTATTTGAGTTGCGGCTGAAAACCATTTTCGGTCGGACACTAGTAAATATTCTGAGTTCTCTTTATATCCAATTAACATCTATGCACAATGTCATCCGATCACGGCAATGCGAGAAGCTCTACGTTGAATACAGTCATAAGAAGGTCAATATTAGAGTAACCTTCTATAAACAGTAACTTCCTCATAAGGAGCCAAATTTAAGCAAAAGGCTAGGTTACACTATGATTTGTATCTCTATGAACAAAACATTCTCATTTCTGATTATAACGTATAAACAACTACATAAACAAATTCACACACAACAACAAGTTTACACTAACAACAAAAACAAAATCGAATTGATTTAAGCTACGTTGACAACACGCTTATCACATCAAAGTTCATAGACCTTGTGTATCGTCAACATTATTTATTTTGAAGGCTAAATAATACGCTAATTCGGTGTACAGTCAGGCACAAATTTTAAATTACATCTGGTAAAGTTAGGTCATTTTAATAGATCACATTTGACAAAATGACAATCTCTGTGAATACGTGTCACAATAAAACATAAAATACATTATTTTTATATTTTATGTATTTTAAAATGAAAAGGTAAGTAAATATGTAACACTAACTTTGAACATATTGATACATACATATACATGATATAATATTCCTACAAAGACAGTGTCGAATTTCGATAAACTGTCAAATGTGACTAATTAAATTGACCAACTATAGATGACTGATATTACATTTTCAACAAGCCTAGTGCAAAAAATCCAGTTCAACAAGAAAAATGTGCTAAGTTATTTTAAATCTATAACTTGTTTTGCGATCATTCATATTTGGTTGGGTCAACCCGTTTTGAAAGTTTTAAATTATTAAATATAATATAATCCATGCAATTTAAAGCAACTTTTGTTATGAAACCGCACACATAAACGCAACTTTTAATATAGCTATCGAACAAAATTCCTGCGATGAATACAAAGTCCTCCACCGTGATGTCCATCGCACGTTTTGTAAGGAACTTTTGGCAAGTCCATTTCAGAGTCCATGTGATTTTGGGTTTGCGATATCTTGAGGTGTTTTTAGAATGTCTGAGTTATTCTGTCACCGATATTTCTTATGATATTATCAGAGATTAGTAAATATATATATTGTCTTTGATATTATACATGACTAGACCCATATTGATCGAAATTCGACCATAATAAATTTTAATTTTAAGTTATTCAATATAAATTTAAAAAATATAATTATGGTTCTATTGTCCATTAGTTTTTTGATAAAAACGCCATCTTCATTTATCCAGATCAACTACTTTATTTCCAAACTTAATGAATTTACCGCCTCGTTGGTCGAGTGGCTATCGTACACGCCTAACTGCACCGATCAACCGCGAGGCTCTGGTTCGATTCCCGACGGGGGCAGGCATTTGTGTGATGAACATTTGGATGTCTGCGTTTCCGGGTCTGGATGTTTATTAAATTTATTCTGGTATATATTTAAGTATTTCCATGTATTGGTATCGTTGACTAACACCCATAACTCTGGCGTTAGATTCAATTTGTGTAACTTGTCCAGTGAAATTTATTAAATTTATTATTATTACCATTTATTTTCAATGCCTCTTATTTTCTACGTCTAAACATTTAATATAAAAAAAATATTGAAATATAAACATAAAAAACAGGTTACCAAAAACGGCGGTCTTACAACTAAACCGTCAGTGGTCAGGGCGACAGAGTGAGGAATCTCCGCACAATGCGTGCCGTCCCCAAAATTGCTGCCTTCTGAATTCTGAATATTATTATTCTGTGCGTCATCTGTGATCTTTGGTCGTTATTATCAATATATTTGTTGGTGTGTGTCAAATGTATGTTCGTTTGTATTTTTTTATTCAATGCACCTTGTAACCATGATTCTTGAAAAATATTGGCGTTCTGCATTTTTCCTACACATAAACTACAAGTGTGCCCAATTTTATACTCTTCCGTCCGCGTAATTTTTGTAAAAAGATGTCCAAAGTTTTTACTTCACCTATTATTATGATTAACTGACTATTAGATTAATAATAAAAATAAAAAAACTGTATGTAATCTATTTAAGATAATAATACAATAGTGTGGTTGAGAAGACTTATTAACAAATCGGACAAAAAAAACACAGATAACTTTTTTCAAATAAAGCATTTGGGGATTTAGAAAACAAATATTACAAAATGTATATGACGAAGACACTTGAAATAAATTGTTATCATACATATATAAATTAAAATGTTAAGGTATGATAAGTTATCACATATTATGTTACTTAAAGCCTGCTTAATCTATTTAACCCTTCGTCATTGTTTTTATACGATAATTTCAGAAGACATGAAATTTACAATTTACCTATTACTAGCTATTGCCCGCGTGGTCCCACAGGAACATTTTTCGGGATAAAAATTATCATGTGTTAATCCAAGTTACCCTCTATGTGTGTACCAAATTTCTAGAAAATCGAACAAATTTTCGCTTTTATAATATT
The DNA here is from genome assembly GCA_002245475.1 of Calephelis virginiensis. Lineage (NCBI taxonomy): Eukaryota > Metazoa > Arthropoda > Insecta > Lepidoptera > Riodinidae > Calephelis > Calephelis virginiensis. The sequence goes on along the minus strand of NJDC01002226.1, from coordinate 388,242 downwards.
AATAGGATAGGATAAACAAGCTTAATTTATAATATTTTCAATTTCTATAATACATTGATCTGGTCCTATATCAGTAGCAGAAAAGGCTGAATAGTATGTTGCAATTTTTATTTCTGGATGACTATACGCGAATTGTTCAAGGCATTCAGCATTTTATCGTTTATCATTATAATCGTTGCTGAGAGCGTGAGTCGATATAGACTTCACTTCCTTAGTGATAAGGGTCACGGTAAGCTATATGTTGTGACAAGCGGTTGACCTTTGAGACATGTATGTCACCTATGTGACAATAATCTATTTTTGTTTACCAGCTGGCACCTACCACAAGTATTAGAAATTTAATAAAACGTCTTTGTCCGGGATACTTGCTTTAAGGCAGGTTGTGGCAAAGTTCCCTGTGTAAGTCCGGGCTCCTTTGCAGAATAGACCATCTGCCTTTCTGCCAGGCAGCTCGTAAAAGGCGAGCATAGGCTTACCGTCACTAACACCGTGACATCCTACTAGGTGGTAGAGTCTCGCAGTGACTAACCCGGATTGGTACCACCGCCTTACCTATTCCTGCCACCATAACGTCAGTGCTTGCCGTTGACATGTTTCGGTTCGGAGGGTAAGGTAGCCGGTACACCATTGGTGTCTCTAGTCGTCTTGAGTTTCTTACCATCAGGATATATATCTGCTTGTTTGCCTTCCTATATAACAAAAAAAAGTAGTGCACTAATTGTTCAAGGTATTCATAGTATTATCTTTTATCATTATTATCAGCACTGAGAGAGTGAACCAATACATAAATGTCCTTGGTGATAAAGGTAATAGTCGACACGTGATTTATGGAAAAGACGCTTAAAGGCTAGTAGGCTATCGGATGGAAAATAGTCACAACATTCCATGGGCTCGGCTACAAAAAGAATTAGTTAATTATTCTTAAAAACTCACATATTAACAATGTTGTAATAGTACAAGAGCAAAATAGTATATTACGTACATATCTTCACGCCAAGTCTCTTACGGGGTAGGCAGAGAGTATCGAGTGCCAGACCTCACGATCCTGACAAACCTGTCTTGCTTCCTTCACATTCATAACCCATTTCATACAAACACGCCGATTTCGGAGACTCTTGACACCACCCTCGGATAATATCCGATTGATCTGATCGTGAAATGTCAGCCTTGGTCTCCCCGGGTACCTACATCCATCCACATTCGCATTGTATATCTGCTTTGTCAATCTTTCATCTGTCATTCTTTCCACATGACCGAACCAGCGGAGCATCCCTTTTCGCATTTTAACACCAACACTTTCTTTCAATCCCACTCTTTCTCGGATCTCACTGTTACGAATGCGGTCAGCGAGCGTTACAGCACAGATTTTCCGTAGTGCTCTCATTTCGACCGCATTTATCCAACTTTCATGCTCTTTCTGACATACCCAACTCTCGCTTCCATACAATAACGTTGGAATAAGCACAGAATTATGCAAAGCGAGTCTAGCTTTTTGACTCAAAACCTCGCTTTGGAAGAGCTTACCCAACGATCCATTCACACTATTCCCTGCACTCACTCTCCTCTCTACATCCACGGTGTACCTTCCATCCCTGCTAAAAGCACAACCAAGATATACAATTTCATTCACTTGTTCCAGCACTACATCATCAACCAAAACAAAATCAAATAGTATATTTTGTCAGTCATTTCCCCTAAAGCGACAACTCTTTTTAATTCTTTAAAATAGCCTGTTAACTATCATATCACACATTTTTAAATGAGAAGAAATCACTGTTCTTTTTTCTGCATGTTTGTATTACCAGCAGTCGTATAATCCGCCACACTACGGCCAGCTGACTTTTATTTTGTTTCAGAATAAATGCGTTAACTATCACTTTAAAAAATCAGTAAGGACGAAATGAGAGTTTTTTGTGCAGGATTGAGAGACTGCTGCTGCCCTACTCAGCTTTGGAGCGGCAGCTGACGTTCATAACGCTCTAAGCATTTCACGAATAATCGCATGAAAGAAAATGGGTTCCGAAAACCTGTCGCTAGCTTACGGTCTATAAAGTTGACTTTCGATATATTTTTTACTTAAGTGACAGCAAATTTGTTTAGTTCACTACCGTACACATACAGAACTATATTTGTAAGGGACTTACTCAATTGGTATTTTGTTTGTTATCAATATAATCACTACCGACAGCGCGAATCAATCACTTCCTTGGTGATAAGGGTCACAGTAAGCTGCATTTGACAATTTCGTGTGGTCGACCTTCTTGACATATATTATCTATGTGACATATATTTCCTGATATCTAAAAATACACATCGAAAAAGACATTGAAGGTGGCATTAGTACCTTTTATTTATCTTATGTATCGGGTTCGATACCCGAATTTCAAATTTCAGGAATTTCGAGAATTTCTAAAATTCAGTGCTTTTTCAATCTATATTTTTAAAATTGAATCCCCATTTCGCGTGGCAACATGGACCAATAATGTTAATTCCTTTGTTTATATTGGTTATTGTCAAAAGAGAGAGAAAAACCGAGAAAATCTCAGAGAAATTTGGAAAAACCACACTTCAAATTTGTCTACACAAACTATTAATAGCTTTAACTGTCGGCTAGTTTTCTTTAATAAAAACAACTATGCCCGGAATCACAGAAGCGCCCGGCTGGCGACAACTTTGACACTTATCACATTGTGGAACTAAGTTACCTTATGCTAATGGGCGACCTACTTATACTGCACATCACTTCAGGGATACGGTGGTGCAGATACCTACTATTTTTACTATATCCTCACTACTGGAATATACAAAAAATATGATTAATAACGAAATAGCGTAGCACAGTAACTAAACAAAATATCTGACCCTTATACTATACTATACTTCCAACCTGTAAGGGGGTTAGATGTTTCATTAGCTTACTGTAACAAATCTGGGGAATAAGTGCAGAATTTCAACCTATTAATCCGACTGACTGCAATGCTGAAATAATCCTAAAAACTCTACATCTTAATACATATGTTTCTTCTGTTCGTGTGTTTGTCACCGAACTCTTTCTAGACGTCTGGAGCGATTTCGATGAAATTTTTTGCGTGTGTTCAAGGGGATTCGAAAATGCTTTAGATTCACAATTTGGTTTCCTGGAAAATGTTATTTTATTTTTTTAACAATAACTAGTTACTGATTTTGGAATGTTTCACATTGGATCCGACAGACTGCGCTACTATCGAATCATTAATGCCAAGCGATACGAAGTTTGCTGGGTCAGCTAGTACCTATATACTAATTATATATATACATACTACTAAATAACTTTACAGGACACTGGACTATGCGAAACGTTTTTATTCATCGCATAAAAAAAACGTAGTTACAAAAATGTTGTCAATGTCAATATCACTGTAAACAAGAGAATTTTAATCACATTATCTTTTTATCATAATTTATTAGCTCACGTAAGAGGTCGTTCACCTTCGCTGTAATATTTATTTATCTATGCGAATGTAGAAAATAATTGCACCTAAATATGTTTGAGGTAATATATTCGTTTACAATATAAACAAAGAGACGTATCTCTACAGGGTAACTTTGAAAGGACCGGCCAAATTTCATTATAGGCTTAAATGGTAATGCATTTTAAATATGATTGCCAAATTGATATATTTACTTTCATTTAAAACAGTCCGCAAAAATGCTTAACTCGTCACGCTGTGTCTACCTAGTACACGTCATGACGTCACTAGCCTGCGAATGCAACTGCGGTAGTTGGGAACCAGTTTTATGCTTTGTGAATATTTTTTTTTAATTTTGTCTTAGATCAAAATTGCTATCGATTTCGAAACGTTTCCTAAAGTTTGTTTTAGATGTAACCCTGTATATGTAAAGATGAATCCTCGTTTCGCGTGGTCATCGCATCACGCCTGAAGGAATGGACCAAGATTGCTAATTCTTTTTATTATGTTAGGGGGCGTCCACAAATTACGTGAGATGTTTAAGGGGGGGAGGGGGTCGATTCAAATCTCACCTAATCTAACGTTGGAGAGGGGGAGGGGGTCTCGGCAAATATCACGCAATTTTTTTGCTTCAATCACAAAAATAAATGCTATTTTGTCCATTTCATCCATACTGTACATGCTTAAGATTTAATCTTAAGCATTATCGTAATACAATGAAGATCATTCACTAATTCCTTCCAAAGAAAATAATTTCATTCATACTCGACTTTATACATCTACTGACTGTCAAACCACCGTAGATTTGTTTTGTACCAAATACCTCAATTCACTTAATAAATCAATTAGGTTTTTTTATGTTATTGGATTGCAAACAAGGATTTCCTGATGGTAAAAAATTCACACCGCCTATAGACAATAAAGGTGGTAGTGGTGCGTTGCCAACCTAACGTTGGGAGGTTAGGCTTCGTGTAAAAGCGAGTGTATCTTATCCTCCAACCGGAACACGTCAACGGCAAGCACTGACATTATAGCGGCAGGATTAGGCAAGGCTTTGTTGCCAATACCTATGCTCGCCTTTTACACGCTGCCTGACTTTAAAGAGCATGACCGAAAGCCATTTGCTCCATTTTTAATACGACACTGCCTGCCGATTCAACCGGAACGAAGTTGAAGGAGCAGATGATTTTACTGAAAATCGTACGGGCATGTTGGTTCCAGTAGTATCTTTTGAGCCTAAAAACCTTTGCTGTAAAAATCCAATACATTTAAATAAGAAACCCACATTTCGAAAAATCTCACGTGAGATAGGGGGTGAGGGAGGGGGTTTAATAAAATCTCACGACATCTCACCAGGGGGGAAGGGAGGGTCAAAAATGTAAAAAAACACCTCACGTAATTTATGGACGCCCCCTTATTTATTAACAATAGACGGTTTTTAAAAAGAAAAGAAACGAGAATATTGTGGTGAAATTGGGTAAGAAAATCCATACCAACTGCTGGTAGAGGTTAATGGCAAGGGATACGACGTTCGCCTGGTCGGGTAGTATTGTAAATTGTCAATAACATCATTTTCCAATGGACGAGGTCCGAGTGAGTTTGAGTTTTATCTTAAATTTGTTTCCAGAACTAGCATAACATCACACACACACGGCCACAATCGGACATGTCAATGGATGCAGGAATAAACTACTAAGTTGGATAATAATTAAATGTCGTAAGTATTTATGACGGACATTAAAAATGGATTATTATCCAAAATCCACTCAATATTCATGTCAAACCGGCTATTTTTATCGCCAAAGTGAAATAACACGTTCATTACACAAAATACGTGTTGGAAACCATAACTGGTTACAGCTTTGTTTTATAAACAATGTTCGCGAAAGATTGGCTCGCGATATTACTTTCTTAAGTCGATCTGAATTAACGCCATATTAATGAACAATAGACCTAAGATTAATTTTAATTACAAAAAACTGGTATGAAACACTGCATTACCGTGTCTGAGTGTTTTATTTATTCTGGTATCTATATTTATTGTTTATTCTGGTATCTATATATTAATACGTGATGCCAAAATTTTGGACCCTTTTTTAAGAAAATTGCGCGGACGCAGGAGCATAAAATTTGGCACAGTTATAGTTTATGTATAGGAGAAGTGCAGAACACTAATATTTTTCAACAATAATGCTTATAAAGTACAAAAAATCAATAAATAAAACATTACCCACACTACCACGCATTTGACACACACAAACAAATATATGTATTGATGATAATGATAGATCACAGATGGCGCACAAACTATAATCATACAGTTTGGAAACAAAATAGTTTATTATGGTCGAATTTCTATTTATTAGTATCGTTGATTAACACCTATAACACAAGAATATAATTTGCTTAATAATTTGAGGTTAGATTCAATTTGTGATTATTCAGGGATATTTATTTTAAAACATAAACTATATTTCTCCAAGATCTTCAATCACTCAAAAAAGCATCTTCACGCGCATACCCACGAACAAATAGGCAGGCCGAGGTATTACCAGGGCAAGCACGATCAGCCAAAGACAGTAAGTGCCACAATGTGATAGATGGCGAACCTATCGCCAACTGCTACTACTACGAACTACACTCGTGCTAAAGAAAATCAAGTATTTTAATATTTACTAAATAAAATTAGTTCAGCCGTTTTGTAGTTAAAGGTTGAACCTTGGAGTACTTCATACTGTATTTATTAAAAAGACGAAAAAGGTTACATATTTTGTTCTGTTTTCACGGAAAATATATTCAGTTCTATTTCATTTTGCCTAATCGAGATCACATACCTAAGGGTGAACGAACTGATCTCTTATTAAATCCACCGACCACTTTACCGATCATCAGCGTCAGTGAATTTGCCCATCGCCTGACCTATTCCTGTGCCATAATGACAAAAGCATATACCATTCCGGAGGGTAGAGTAGCCAGATGACTTGCACAATTGGGCGAACACCCTGGCCACAGGACCGCAACGCACCTACAATATCTATGGTGTCTAAAGGCTTCAGGTAACTTTATTAGGGGAGCATTGTAATTGTGTGATGTCTTTCCTTAAAAAAAATTGTATCTATTCTCGAAAGTCTTAGTATTATTACGAGGACGCCGACATTTTTTTCAACAATGGTAAAATTTCAATACAGCCAGCATTTTGATAGTGGTACATTTGCATTGTATAAAGATATCGTTCTTTTTTTATCGTTAAAACTTTCCATATTTTCATTACAAATGCAAAACAAAGAGAGATGACACATTTCGTGCTCTCAAATTAGTTAACATACACAAAACATAAAAAAAAAGTATCTTTACGCCCATATCCCCGAAAAGTAGGCAGAGGCACAACCAGGGCACCCCTGACTAGCCGAAGACACTAAGACGGGCATTATGCCCGATTTCACCAAGAGCCCCTATACTTTAGGGGACCTTTTAACGTTACTTATGGGACTGTTACAATATAAAACGGTCCCCTAAAAAACGTTCAAAGGTCCCCTAAAGTATAGGGGCTTTTGGTGAAATCGGGCATAAAAGTCACCCACAATGTGATAGGTGACAAGCGTTTCGACAACCGGACACAATATATCCAATCCCGAGCAACTTTTTTTTTAATTAGGAAATTGGAAAAGAAAACAATTTTCTTTTGCAGTCAAGTTCAACAACTGAACCGCTAGACCACAGAGGCGATAAAGGCACAAAACATTCCCCCTTTTTCCCGTGTTAGACCGGGTCTCCTGTGTAGAATAGACCAACTGCCTACCAGCCAGGCAGCTCGAAAGGCGTGTGCAAAGGATAAAAGGGTCATCCTCAACAAGACCCTAGATTCAACCCTGCTGCAGGTCGTCGGGGGAGGAATCCAACGCCTATTCCTGCCGCCATAATGACAGTGTCATGTTCCAATGAGGCGGGCAGAGTAGCAGGTAGCCTTGCACAATGGGCTTAACATCTGTTACATCTATAGCAGGGGTGGCCAATTTGATTAGACATAAGACCTACTGTTTACTAACGAAACCCTGTGCGATCTACCACTTACATACTTTTTGAAATCATAGTATAGTATTTAGTTCACTATTATTAAATATTTTATATTGAACAGTCTAAGTTCCTTTCCGTATTCCATAAGAGAGTGTTTCCTTAAATTTACTTAATACTTTGGAATGGAAATCTTGATAATGTGCAATCAGCATTTATAGATCCTATCTATATATGAGCGTGAGTATTGCGTCGCAGTATCTTCCACTAGTTCAATAGTTGATAATTACATTGCGCAGTCTGGTTTATTTGTTTATATTTTTTGCCTTGCCATGATCGACTGGACGAATGGTCGCGATCGACCAGTCGTGTCGTATAGTGTCTATAGGCCAGGGTCCCAGGTTCAACAGTGATGCAACTCGATCGAGGAGGGATCCAACGCCTTATCTATTCCTGTTGCCATAATGTTATGTATATTATCATGTTCCAATCCGGAGGATAGGGTAGCCGTTAGACTTGCACAATAATTGACCCTACAACTTGGTCTCAGAACAGCGACACACCTTTAACATCTATAGTGTCTATAAGCCACGGTTATCTCTTACCATCAGTAGCGCCCTTGCTTGTTATCTTATCCCATAAAAAATATGTGGGCCAACGCTTAACATAATAGTCAATTTTCGTTTAATAAGAAAATTATATATTAACCACCAACTTCGTCAGCATAGAAATTTTTGATTAATTTCATACAAACTTTTATACCCCTTTAATGTCTTTAGGGGGTTGAATTTTGTTCGATTACCTGGTCGGGGAACAAAAAGAAAAAAGGGTTTTTCCAATTTTCTAATAAAAAAAAACGTTGCTCCGGATTGAATATGTGCCCTTTTAGCAATAGGCCAATTTTCTTATAAAAAAAAACGTTGCTCGGGATTGAATATGTGCCTTTTTAGCAATAGGCCAATTTTCTAATAAAAAAAAACGTTGCTCGGGATTGAATATGTGCTCGTTTAGCAATAGGCTTGCCACCTATCACATTGTGGGACGGCTAGTCTAGGGTGCCTTGGTTGTGTCTCTGCCTACCTCTTCGGGGATATGGGCGTGAAGTTACTTTTTAAAAATAATTCAGAATTTGCTCATGCGAATGAAGTCGCTGACACAGCTAGTATATGATGACCTAAATAAATATAACATTAATCCTTTTAACAAGGTCTGAATACGCTTTGTATATTATAACCTTAAAACTAAGTAATAATAGAAATATATCTAGATACTGAGCGCCGTAGCACTAAGCCGCTTAATACAGTAGTCCTAGCACGAGTTATTCACACTTTCGAATCGACAACTAACTTAATTTAATTTTTGGTAGCCGATAGGTGACAAATCTATCGCCAACAGGCCACTTGTACAATAACGGACAACGTTCCTTTTATTAGAAAATTAAAAAAAAAAATCTAATAAATGTAGTCTGGCACATGAATCGAACCCGGGAGTCAACGCTAACACCGGACCACTAGACCACCGAGGTAAATTTATAAAACGTATTTCTTTTTTTAATGTTGTTGTTTATCTCGAGGTTGTTACTTACAACTTCACTTTCAAAAAAGCTCTATCCTGTTTCCTTACACGTGCTGCGAAAAATTGTTATCTTTCTTTGTACGAATTTAATAGATCTTTCAATTCTAAACCGTACCACTAAAATGGTCGAAGCACTTTTCTGCCAATTCGGGTGAACGCTACTGACATCTTGAATCCTTATAAGAAAAGCTATTAGTTGGAACAGTTGCAAGGATGCAAACAAGCATCTGTCAATAAATTGTATCCACTGCCCATAAAACATACAATACTAGGGATTTCGGAATGGATACCCGCATACAATGGCAATCAATATCCTGCAGGTTCCAAAGTGAAATTTCTAACACACTGTATAAAATGCTTCTAACAAAGGTTTGGCTTTTAAAATATATGGATTGAAAGTTTACCTTAACTGTATCAGATCCCCCATCTCACCGGGCAGCGTCCGTAACTTGTTGTTGGATAGGTCTAGCGTGTGCAGGTTGACTAGCAGGTTGATCTCCGTGGGCACCCGGTGGAGAGTGTTGTCGTTAAGGTACAACGCGGTCAGGTGGGTCAGTTGGAACAATTGCGGCGCCAGCGCGCGCACATTTCCTGTTATCTGAAAATTTTAAGCGCATTATTAAAAAACAATCCATATTCTCTGCCGACTGCCAAACGCAACCATGATCGTGATAACAATACAAAACAATGGAACGAATCCTTTCATTCACTAGCTACTTGTTGGTCCGGGTCCTATATGTAGAATAGACGATCTGCCGTCCATTCTGGCAGCTTATTAAAGGGGAGCAAATACTAAATATGTCACTACCAATAAGACACAATCGATTGGTCAGTAGAGAGAACTGACCGCGTATGAGGCTTAGCGTGAAGAAAAGTACGAATGCATTAAAAATAAAATCTACATGACATCAAACGCAACAATAGTATCCAGATAGTAACACTTCAAGAATTAAAACGAGAAGCCTTTTTATTGACTAGCTACGTGTTGGTCCGGGTACTCTGTGTAGAATAACGCCCGTCCAGCCTGGAAACTTGTAAGAGGTGAGCAAAGACGAAAAATGTCACTAGTAATAAGACAGCAGGTTCCGGTCCGCAAAGTAAGGTGCAGGTAAGCTTGAACATTAATTGGCTTAACACCTGGACCAAAACACAGCGATGCACCTATAACATCTATGGTGTCTATAAGCCACGGTTGTGTCTTATGATCAGAAGAGCCTCGTGCTTGCTCGCTATCTTATCATAAATAAATAGACTACGTCGAACACAACAATTGTGGACGCCATTAGACAATTTACTTAAGGCGTGCCCCTATTTTCTCTAACCTTGTTACCGTACAAAATATTATTAAGGTACTTTACTATATTTACTCCTTCTATTTATAAGTCCAGGGTGGTTACCATAAGCTCCTAACACAATATTATATAGTTAAAATTAATTATCATCGGAAAAGATAACCTTATGACGTCCGTTAAGGTAGCATAAACAAGTGGACATTTAGCAACCACATGGAAATAATACTACTTAAGGGTTCGAGCTAGAGCCACAGTGAGTAAAGGCAAATTTCGGCAATACTTAATAATCAATACGTGCTGTATTTTCATAAAAAAAAACAATTCAGTTTTAGAAATTATCTTTATAAAACAAAAGTTTCTTCAAATTAAGGCGATACAATCATTGCCGTGCTCTACCTTAATAAAAAATCCAGCCTTTAGAAAAAGTAAAGTAAAAGCAACCAACGACATAGGGTAAAGTTTGTAGTAGATACTGCTGAGTACCTAAACCTATTTTTTAAAGAAAATCCGTGGTACAACAGCTGGACATTTCCTCCACTATGATAATTCAGCCAAATCCTTCTAGTCATTCTGATATTACTGAGAAACAGTTTTATATATTATTGAAAGCAAGGATAAGAGCTTGTGTTGAACATCGTCTACTTCCCTGCCTGTCAGCCCTTAAGAGGCAATCAAAAGTTAAATAGATAATTTCATATTTTAGCGCTCAAGCAAAAGCTCTCCTAATGGGGGAAATAATCTTGGTTTATCCTAACCATGGTGTTGACTTGTTATCTTATGATTAAGTGTGCAGGAACCGGAACGAAACAATTACAAACATAAGATAAAATGACTGGAATAGGTAAGACAGTGGCACTAGTCAAAGCGAATCACCCACTGCGAAGCTATACCAAATGAACATTACTAACAAATCTTAGATTCACGATCCTCTCAACTTTTTAGGGCAATCAAGGTGAAGTTATTTCAGTGCACGCATTAAGATTCGTTTGTCCTTTGTCCAGTAAATATCCTCGCTAAACTGGTGTCATTTAAGTGTGGAGGATGCTCCGTTTCTGCGGACATTTTCGATTTACTCAGTATTGCTAAACATGTAATGGTAAGCTCTCAGCGAAATTTTGTTCGCAAAGGGCTGTGATTATGATGAATAGATTCTTGCTAATATTATTGACAAACTAAGACATTTTTTGTATATTTAATGCAGAAATAAGCGAACAAGCACGCCGAAAGGCCACGAGACACAAGAGTGCGTCCCTATCCTTTGGCTGGGGTTTTATGTCAATCCTCTATTTTTTGAAGAGAAAATGGCAAAAAATCGTAAAATATCACAGAGCGCTTGCGCGAATAAAACGCGAATGTTCATGTTGCCATGTTTGTGTACGATAGCGCAATAAATAAATATTGTATTCTATCACATAAATGACAGTACTTTCATACTGATAATTAATGCTATTCGTGCAAAATTATTCCCTAACCATTCCAAAATATCAAAAATGCCCTGAGTTTATATTCAAGTTTTCACTTCTGCCGGCACTCTTGGAGTGCAACCCGTTTTTTTTAACAAACGAGTACCAAAAAAATGTAGTGCATTCCTATTGGCCCACGCAACCAACATAAACTTCAATTCAATCAAACAGAACGCGCATTTACAGTTTGACAATAAGAAGCCCGCCCCTCATAACGCTACATCTCCCTCTGTCGGTACCGAAAATATGCGAGGGACACACTCAGTACTCATTTGTTAAAGTAACTAGACTATAATAAGTCTCACTACACTACCGTTCAGATGAGAACATGACAGTCAGTATGGTGGCAGGAACAAATAAGACTGTGGAACACAATCCAAGCAAGTTGCTGAATAGTACTTTACCACGAGTGGTCTTGGTAGAAATGACCCATTAAACCATTAAATTAAAGTATTGGTACCTCGCCTTACCTATTCCTGCCGTCATAACGTCATGACGTGTTCCGGTTTGGAGGGTAAGGTAGCCGATAAACAAACTTTTGCTTGAGGCCTTACATCCCGGCCTCAGGTTGGCAGCGCACCACCACCTTTGGTGTCTCTAGGTGGCGTGAATTTTTTACTATCAGGAAATCCGTCTGCTTGTTTGCCTTCCGATATCATAAAAAAACCTGTGCTCGCTTTTTACGAACTGCCTAGCATAGGCAGGCGATCTATTCTACACAGGCCTGTTAATTCATTGATTGAAGCGTGATATGAAATAAGCTTTATTAGATCTCTTTCATTGAGATGATGTGCGCAAAGGGCTGGATAACGAATGATTGATGCTAACATTATTAAAAATTAACACGTCTAGACATCTTATTGAACGACCGTAATAAAACTGTTGAAATTTAAACAAAGCAAACAAAACAAATTACTCCTAAGATTATTCGGTTGCTTATCGGCAACCTTGACTGCTATATGGAGTTTCCGGGTGTGTAAAAAAACTCCGTACCGAAACAGTAACCTAGATACAAAAAAAACGTTTAGTTTTACACCGTCTTATCAAAGCACTGATGTAAATTAGAAGTGCCAACAGGGTAATTAAATTTCAACATTGCGCTTTGAAAAACATAATTTATAAGACCTATTCTATGAAGTTAATTAGTTAACAATAATTAACGTCATCATTGTACTGTGGAGGTAAAATAATCACTACAATGTAGAGCAAATTTAATAGGACCTTGACAAATGAGAAAATTGTTTTTCAACCGAGTTCAAAAAAACGAGGAGGTTCTCAATTCGGCCAGTATATTTTTTTATGTATGTACACCGATTTCTCCGAGGTTTCTGAAAATTATTTTTTTTGTTTGATGCAGAATAGTTTCGAATTGGTCCCATAAAAATTTGATAAGATAGGCCATTTAGTTTTTATTTTATGAGCATTTTTTACCTGTTTTCACCTATCCCGATATTTATTTTTATTAAATTTAATCATATTAGCAATAAAGTAAAAAGTATTAAATAAAAGTAACTACGTTAATTAAAACCGACTTCAAAACTAAAAATTAAAAAATAATAAATAAAGATTTAATATTAATTATATGCTGCTTATTACTTATATGTGCTATTTACTAATATGACTGAAGTCGGTGCCAATCCAATTTAATACTTACTTATAATTATTTGTTATTTCTTGGCACCGACTTCAAACCTATTAGTAAATAGCACATATAAGTAATAGGTAGTATATAATTAATATTAAATCTTTATTATTTTTTACTTTTTAGTTTTGAAGTCGTTTTTAATTAAAATAGTTATTTTTATGTTTAGATCCTTTAGGCTGGCATTCCACTGGCCAAAGGATAGTTTACCGGTTTCCCTTCCGACCGGAACGTGACAGTTATTCTGGCAGCAGGAATATAGGTAAGGCGGTGGATCTCTACCCGCGTACGTTGCACAGCACTCTAACATCAGTGATCTCGTTGATATTGACCTATATTTTAACCAGTGCTCGTTTCTTACGAGCTGTCTGGCAGAGGTTGATGGTCTATCTACTAGGCGGACCTGAGCGAGGGAATGTTAATAGGTAAACCCTCCTGTTTCTAATTGCAAACAAAATGTGTATCCTTATTTTTACCATAGTTTTGGTACTGTAATTTTTACAACCAGTGAGGAAATTTTCTAATTAATCATGAAGGTTGCATTGCTATGAATTTTATATACGTTTTGTCATATTTTGTTATTTGCACATAATTTGCTAATTATCACATAATATTTCATTATAATATGTAAATTTTATAATTCACTTAAACAAAAATGAATCAAAACTTTTAATTCCAATGTTATGACATAGCATCTGAAAAGTTAGACAAGACTATTTAACATACCGTGAAAATGCACTTAGCTAATAACATTAGAATCGTTTCCTTCAAACCAACTTTAAAAAGGGGTAGGCAAAGGCACAACCATGGCACCCACGACTAACCAAAGACATTAAGTCCCACAATGTGATAGGTGACAAGCCTATCGCCAACCGGGCACTCATCCAATCCCGAGCAACATTATTTTTATAAGAAAATTATCAAAATCCTATTTTCGTTATATTGCCCGGGACCTGACCCGGGAACCGAACCCGGGACCTCATGAAGTCACGTCCAACACCTGGACCGCCAGACCACAGAGGTCTAATTTTAGATATTCGTGAATATCGCAAAATACGTATGAATATAGAACCCTTTAAAATATGACTGAATTAATACCTTTGGCTAATCTTAGCTGATCTGATTGTACCTCGGCTTACTACATCAAGGCTTATATTTTTATGGTAGACGAGGAGTTAAGTAGAAAAGAAGGTCACCTAATGTGAGCCTTGTGGCCAACAAGCATCTGTCACACCGAAAGTATCCACAAATTGTAAGAGTATCGTTTCTATTTCGGAAAATAAGTACGCTTATCTTGAAGGTTCCTAAGTAGTATCCGTTCGCAAATACTATCATCAAAAGCTATGGCTAATCTTAGGTGACCTAATTGTACTTCGGCATACTACATCGAGGATACGGGTGTGAAGATATACTTATGGTCCGAATAGCACTAGACCAAGGAGGCGATCTAAATAAATAAGTTTGAATACAGACTTTTTTGGAGATGTAGCTCCATCCATACCTCAAGCGTAGTCCAGCCTCCGCGTCTGCCGGATGCCCGTTCCGCTTCCGACATGATATGATACGTGCGCCCACTAGCGCCCTCATGCTTGTCTTTATTGCGAGACATACTGTCACCTGAAACACACGTCTCTTTTAGTCTACACGCAATAACTTCGCACCAGTGTCGTTGAAGAGGAGGTGCAACCAGGGCACCAAGAAAAAAGGAAACGCAGTAAAGCTCCAGAAACCATATCACAGCGTCTGCATCTACAAAAATGTGCAAAAAATTTTGACCACAAAGACTAATTTATGGTAATAATATTATAAAATATGTACATATATTAAATAATAAGAACAAGTTAAAAAAAACAGTCGATTTAATTCAATTATATAACAATTATATCATTTAGATAATCAAAAAAATATTTAATACAATTAATAGCTCCTCTTGGAAACAACCTAAAAACATCAACTTTCAAACAAATAATCGAGAGTTTTGGCGCCATCGTAAATAAAGGTGGTCGTAATTTTTCATTATTATTGAATATCGTGTTTATATTGAGTGAAATTGGTTAATTTAGGTGGGAGTTATATTAATTTTGTTTAGTGAAAGTGCACAAATGAAATAATCATGAAGAAATTAGTGTATCGTCTATTTCCTCGCTGCCGTCAAGTCTCACTAAAAAAAGCTTGAGTAACGAAGCCACCGCTTTACTCAAGACTCTGACCTGACATGATTTTGTACATAGTGACTAATGATAGTAATATATTGTATAAGAATTAACTAACTTGACACTGGCAATGTATCGTGAAAAACGATCGAAAGCCATATTTATAAAAGAAGAAGAACAAAGAATCGCCTAATTTAGCAAGTTCTGAGAACACAAATAAAAAACACATAAAAAGTCGATGTTAGAAAAACACAGTCGAATGCATTTTCCGAATGGATTATTTTTTATTTGTGTTAACATCGACTTTTTTTAACTTTTTTAAAAAAAAAACCGTTTCCTCGAATCGGATGAGAAGTAAATTTGTATATAATGTGTATGTGCCTAAATCCATAATCAGAGATATATTCGAACTAAGCCCGAATCAAAGCATTTTAGTTAATATTACACTTGCTGGAGTAAGTACCTAAAGAGTATCACGCTGATGAAGTAGTGAGAAAATACCAGTAATTCGGTGAAGGAATTAAAATGAAATAGTATGCATATTGGCATCTCATTATACCTCAACATTCCCAATATTCTTCTTCTTATCAATACATATTATAAAACAAAGTCCAACTTGACGGATTTTCATTCGGATTTCAACAATAGATAGAACAATTCTTGAGGAAGGTTTTAGTGCATAGTAAGTTTATGTTTTGTACAAACCAACGATATTACAATGATATTAGTTCAATATGTCGGCAAAAAATAAGCCGACCGGGAGCTTTCTTTGAAAACGCTGCCAAATCCTTTTGAGTTTTAACAAAACAATGTATGATGGGATTTTTCCTCTTCGATAGATCTCAAAAAAGTAACCGGTGGTACATGTCTGTCTTTAAAGAATAACCCACAATAACCGTTTTTTGCGTTTACTTAAAACAGCAAAATGAAGAGTTACTTTAGAACATATTTTTAACAATACAGTATTAACCCTTAATCAAATAAATCTGTTAGATACGTTATGCGTGTAATTTAGATCAAAATTGCCATTTACACTATCCAAAAAAAATTAACAACTAATGAGTTATGAAAAAGTTAAAATCTCCAGGCGCAAAATTAAATATCGTTGAAGCGTAGCAAAGACATGCGCGCTTACTGCATCCATCCATACTGACATCCTGATATCCAGACATACTCACAAACTTTCGCATTTATAATATTAGTAGGATTTTTATTCTTGAATAACCGAAGCGAAGCGAGGGCGGGCAGCTAGTTGAAACATAAAAATCCGGACAATATTATAAATGCGAAAGTTTGTATCTTTGTTTGTTACTCCTTAACAAAAACTGCTAAAGTGATTTACATAAAACTTGGATAGGATAATTTTAACCCAAAAAAGTGTTTCTGTGGTGCTAGACTACAGACCTATGCTAAAAAATAGCTAAAAAATAGATGGGTTATATGAACCACCGGGTGACGTATATAGGACGACACAAGAGCATAAAATAATAAGATTCAGCACTACAGCACTACGCCACAGCCTGTAAGCTGTCCAACTGAATGCAGGTGATAATTCAAAAGTACAGGTAGAGTGAGTTCATTTTGGTCGATTTATTTTTATACGGCGTATAATGGGTACATGGGTATATACGTCACCCGGTGGTTCATATGACCCATCTACTTTTTAGCATGGGCCTGTAGTCTATGCCATTAACCACGCGGGCAAGAGCTAGTATCTTCAAATGTTTGCAAATCGTATGACAGGTGCATAGATTTTCGCAATCAATATCTTTAATTAACATGAAACTAGCCTCGACGTATGTGACCTTGTTGTGGAAAAGTTAACGCTTCATTTGGTAAACTGCCTAACTGTCTTCATCAAACATCACACGGACTTGTCGATGTAACTGTTAATTAAATGTTACAATGATTTATCATCCACTGATATATCATGAAACAGAAAAAGCATGACAGTAGTATAAAAGCGATGGAAATGAAAGCGCTATGTAAAATCTATGAAGTTACGCTAGCCGATTGCATTTGCAACAGTGAGATCAGAGAGAGAGAGAGAGAGAGAGAGAGAGAGAGAGAGAGAGAGAGAGAGAGAGAGAGAGCAGATGAAAGATTGATAAAACAGATAATACATAGCTTACTAGCTGTTATCCGTAGTTTCACCCGCGATAAATTGAGATGTAAGCTATCCTTTCTTTAAAGTTAGGTCAAATTGCACACGGTGTGTCAATTATCGGTTAAGTAACTTAGGAGTACGTGACATGTAATTTATATATACTTTTATATAAAAGGTACCCGGAGAGATCTAGTTTAACATGCCAATACTAAATCGCTCGGGTACTATACGAGGTTGGTGTCTTTGAAACTCAGTGTGGGTACCTTTGATTCCCTTTTTGTCACAAATAAGGTAACAACGACTAAACTCAGATACGACATTACCACTAAGCCCAACTCATTGTTCCGTGGGTACTTTTCTCTTCACAAATAAACCTCGCTGTTCGAGGGGTAAGCGTACACGCCGAACGCCATCGACCAAAGGACCAAAAGACCGACGGAGACACACATTTACGTGTTAAAAATCTAAATGTCTGCGTTTGCGTCTAGGTATTTATCTATATCTATACTAATATTATAATGAGGAAAGATTTGATTTTTTTGTTTGTTTGAAACGAATAGCCTCCGAAGCTATTGGACCGATTTCAAAAATTCTTTCACGTTTAAAATGCTACATTCTCCCTGAGTGACATGGGCTTTGTTTCATCAAAATCGGTGAAGTAGAGGCCAAGTTACGCAGGCGAAACTGCGTGAAACTGCTAATATTTATTTAATTTATCCTAGTATCTATTGAAGTATTTCTATATTGTATTGGTATCGTTGTCTAGCACTAACATGTAATTTGCTTACTTTAGGGTTAGATTCAATTGGCATCAATTGTCCCGATATATTTATTTATCAAAATCAATTTCGCCTGATTAGTTTGCAGTGAACTTAGAAACCGCTTTGTTTTTCTATAGCACATCTGCCTCCATTAGTAACTTGTTTACTTTGCAATGAGTGGTTTTGTATGAGGATTTTTTTTATGGTAGAGACCGTGCTGTAACTCGTCCTGAAGGATCCCTTCAGCTCATCTATTCCTGCCACCATAATGACAGTGCCATGTTCCTGTCCAAAGAGTAAGGTAGCCAGTACATGTATGATTGTCCTTACACCTCGACCACAAGACAGCGATGCACCTTTAACATCTATGTTTCCTAAGGCCGCGGTTATCTCTTGCTATCAGCTTCAATAATGATGTCGTTTTAGACAAAAAATTAGTATTTTATCTCAATGGGATCCCACCATCAGATTTACTTGGTGACAAGAAGTCACCTAGGAAGGTGCGTCCTTCCTTTTAAATAAAAAAAATAAATCGGTTCGAAATTACGTAGAAATAGAAACATATGATAAGTATATATAGAATACTTACAAAATAAAAGAGTTAAACATACAACCTCTCCCTTTTCAGATTTGGTTTAAATAGCTTTTTTTTATGATATTGGAAGGCAAACAAGCAAACGGATTCTCGGATGTTAAGAAATTCACGCCGCCTAGAGACACCAAAGGTGGTAATGGTGTGTTGCCAACCTGAGGCCGGGATGTTAGGCCTCGAGCAAGAGTAAGTTTACCGGCTACCTTACCCTCCGAACCGGGACACGATATGACGTTATGGCGGCAGGAATAGGTAAGGCGGTGGTACTAATCCGGGCGAGTCGCTGCTAAACTCTACCACCTAGTCAGATGTCACGGTGTTAGTGACGGTGAGCCTATGCTCGCCTTTTACGAGCTGCCTGGCAAGGAAGGCAGATGTTCTATTCTACAAAGGAGCCCGGACTAACACGGGGTAAAATATAACTCAGTTTAGGTTTTCTTCGGTATCTATTTTTTATCGGCAACAGAACGCTAGTCAGATACGACCTGTAGGGTTACTCTTGAAACTCGATTCATACAATATTGGAAATTGGAATAGAGTATGTCATTTTAGAAACTTTTGAACACAATATTAG
Organism: Calephelis virginiensis; assembly: GCA_002245475.1. Lineage (NCBI taxonomy): Eukaryota > Metazoa > Arthropoda > Insecta > Lepidoptera > Riodinidae > Calephelis > Calephelis virginiensis. Next base: position 368,623 of record NJDC01002226.1, on the reverse strand, counting down.
TGAAATAATATCATATAGTTTATAGTAAACAATAAATTATTCAATCGGATTCGTTGAATTTATTTGTAAGTAAATTTTAATAATCTGCTAGTACTGTGTTTAAAAGTACCTAAAATGACAAATACGATTCCAATGTCCAATTCGACTGAGATCGAGATTCAAGAGTCGCCCTACCGAAATTTATTTTTGCACAAATAGCATTCTCGACTGCAAAATATTGCAACTTTACATAAACTTCTATAGTATTATAATTAAGGTCAATTTTATTTTTAAAATTTTAAGTGGTATTTAATATGATTACAACGTGTAAACACTAACCAGCTGCAGAGTATTCGAGCAACATTTTCAATTCTGTTTGCAAAAGATAAGGTCGTTTTTTGATTACAGTTTTGAGGGTTTAATCCAAAATTGTCTTTTAAGATATCACAACACAAGCAGGTTTTATAACAGCAATATGCTATTAAAAAACGTATAACGTCGCCTATAAACATTAAAAATTGTATGTGGGGGTACGGAAGTGCCCCAACAAGGAAAGCGAAACGCAAGGGCTCTATTTTATTTTATAAGGCGTTACTTTGCTTAAATCCATTATAAGAGATGTAAAATAAGCCTTTATTTTGCTAATTCCGCGTAAACAGTGTAACTGTTGTGGCAAATAATCCTCCTAATGAGACAGAATGTGACAAGCCTAACTAACGTTCCCACCTCCCACCTCCCACCTCCGCGACCATATCTCGAATAGAGTCAGAACTCAGGAACCAATCCAAATTGTCACGTCCTCCGCATGACCGCCCTACTTAACGTTCCCACTACCCACCACCGTGACCAGATCACAAACAGAGTCTGAACTCGGGAAATAAACCAACTTGTCACGTCCCTCGCCAACCTTGTAGAAGAACTCACCACAGAAGATACTCGTACCAAATCGCACTCAACGTCCGTTTTTAACGGTTGGAAACGACGACACACGAGTGAACTTTTGGATAGTGCTATCCATATTATACATTCGTCTTCGAAACATTTTACATGAAAATATTTTTAATGTAATTGATATTATATATATATTTTGGTATATGGTGGATAGTGGTCGCCCATTGGTCGAAATTCGACCATTTTAATATTTAATAACTTATTGATAAGAACGCCATCTTCATTTCTAAGGACAAACTACTTCCATGGGCTTCGCCAGGATTATTTTCAGGGAGGTGCATCTCCATCTATACATACTATTAACCAATATAAAACATCGAAATAAACATTTAGAGCAACATACATATTTACATACGAACACAAGCATACATACATACATAATCTCAAAAAATATTACTCTCCCGCAAGTTCAGTCAGGTAATTTTTTCTATCTACCTTCTTTCCGGACAGGGGGGTGCAGTTGCACCCCCTTGCAACCTGCTGCCGGCGCCCATGTTTCATGAATACTTTGTTTCATGAATAGTTATTGCGCCATCTGTGATCTTTTATCGTCAACATCAATATATTTGTTTGTGTGAGTCAAATGCATGGTGGAGTGGGTAATGTTTTACTTATTGATTTAATGTACTTTGTAAATATTATTATTATAAAATATTAGCGTTGTGCACTTCTCCTACACATAAACTATAAGTGTGCCAAATTTTATACTCCTGCGTCGGCGCAATTTTCGTAAAAAGGGGTCAAAAGTTTTGGCATCAAGTATTTAATATATGAAACCACACAGAACCTAGGCTTTTGTTTGAGGTCTTCTTTGGTGTTTATTTTTGTGTCATAGGAATACGTTGAAGCACACAGATTTGGTAGTAAGAAATAGGTACAAACCCCGCAATGAATACTCCAAAGATGTCAGCGGTTGTCAACCTGCATCTGGTATCGTAAGCCTTTTGCGTAGGTAAGTTTATCAACTACCCTACCCTCTAAACCAGAACGCAGTGAGTTATAAAATTACGATGTAAGAGAAAAGGCGTGGCGATAATATTTAACAATAGTAAAGCGGAATAGTTCAGCAATCTAATTACCAGATTACAGAAGCGGGCGATGGGGTCATTACATTACGCCAGACTTTTTTATTTGTTCTTCAGTTTTGCTTTAACTGAACAAAACTATTAAAGTGCCACTGAAGATGTCTAATTTTACTCGGTATGTACACGAAAATCACTAATCCCCCCCCCGTTATCCCCGTGTTGGTTCGGGCTCCTTTGCAGAATAGACCATCTGCCTTCCTACCAGGCAGCTCGTAAAAGGCGAGCATAGGCTTACTGTCACTAACACCGTGACATCTCACTAGGAGTTTCGCAGCTACTCACCCGGATTGGTACCACCGCCTTACCTATTCCTGCCGCCATAACGTCATGACGTGTTCCAGTTTGGATGGTAAGGTAGCCGGTAAACTTACTTTTGCTCGACGCCTAATATCCCGGCCTCAGGTAGGCAACGCACCATTACCACCTTTGGTGTCTCTAGGCGGCGTGAATTTCTTACAATCAGGAAACACGTCTGCTTGTTTGCCTTCCAATATTATAAAAAATACTGTTTCGCAATAAAACAAGGAGGTTCACGAAACCACTATGATGACAAAATATTCATTTGACCCACTCGCACAAGCATATGCCAAAATTACGCATATTACTTCTCGAAACGGTAAATTTGCACTTTCGCGGCACCAATACGTAATAAAGCAACTGAAACTGCAAATAATAGTATCTATATATTACTCGTGTTACGTGATGCCAAAACTTTGTACCACTTTTTACGAAAAATGTGCGGACGCAGGAGCATAAAATTTGGCACACTTATAGTTAATGTGAAGGAGAAGTGCAGAACGCTAATATTTTTCGATAATAATGCTTATAAAGTACATTAAATCAATAAATAAAACATTACCCACACTACCATACATTTGACACACAAACAATTATATTGATGACAACGATAAAAGATCACAGATGGCTTACTAAAAAGTTTGGAAACAAAATAGTTGGTCTTGAGAAATAAACATGGCATTCTTATCAACAAGACATTAAAATTTATTCTAATATTGGGCTACCACTAGTAAGTATAGTTATTTCTATCAAAGTATTAACTAGATACTGCTCGCGACCTCGCTCACGGGATATTTCGTCAATCGATGATACTGTCCCTTTTTGAGTTTCTTATTTTTTTTCACCGCCTGCCCGTTCACCGGGCGGCGATCTCTCGCCGCCGCTTCGGCGGGTTGCGACCGCGCGCTCTGCGGTCGCTTGGCGGGTGACCATTTCATACTATTTGTACTGAATATTTAACCGCAACCGCCGGCCGCACGATAATCAACCGCCAAGTTTGCATGCGATAATTTCAACCGCGGCGGCTGCGGGACCGCAAAAATTACCCGTCTCGTGAGTTTTAAAATAAATCGCAAAACCGCGACCGCCGCGGGCGCGATTTTAAATCGCTCCGTGAGTTCTGTCCCTTAGGCTTAGGGATGAAACGAGCTTCGCGGTTGGTCATTGTGGTAATGACTGCGTCAGAGCAGCAGATTACTGCTACTACGTTAAACTACTAGTCGTACTTTACAAATGTTTGTATCGTCATTCGAGCGCAGTCGCACAAACAATAATGCCATCGAATAACCTTGAGTTTCAAATAAAACTAAAAAAAAGTCCGCCTTTTGATGCCAACAAGAGAATGCCAAATACTAATATCATAGCGGATATATCCATCATTGAAATATGAATATACATTCATAGTCCATCTATTAAGCTTACCACCTTATGTAATACCACCACCCGTATTTCACTCATCAAATATCTTTATCCAAATTATATGTTCAACATTTTATCAAACTTCTTCGACAGATATCCATTCCACTCGTTTAAAGTCTTTTTTCCATGATTTCTTATAATTTACAGCCATCTTGACTGAAATGTCAAAATCTTGGATTTTTTAAGCACTTCTAGCTAGAAAGACCCTGTGTCAAAATAAGTCGTCCAATTTATTTGATCAAATGTACATTGGGCAAGGATATTTGATAAGTAGAATACCACCCTTTGCTCGTGTAATATTTACATTCTGATAATGTTATCCAATGGTTTAATACTTTATACTGACATCATCGAATCGGAATGACTTTTACATTTTCTAAATTAATTTAAGCCGATTCCAGACGGCTGTAAACATGCCTTCCAAGAAAGGTAACCTTTGAGAAAATTTCCCATCTCCCGATTATTATTAAATTATTAAATCCTTTGCCCAGATGGATGCAAACCAATATGTACAAATATTTCCAACCGTCTAAAGCCCCTACTAGAAATTATAGTTGCTGTCATTTCTAAACCATTTGACCTAGAATTTATTATCTCCATTGTTAGTGGGTCATGGATTAAAACTCTCAACGGCAATTATTCAAAACACTGAAAACTACCTAGTTGTTATGTACAAGTACAAAGACGAGAGAAAGAGAAGACTTGTACTTCACTAAGACTATATTAGAGTTCGGCTAAAACTAGTCCGAATCGCTTGGTTTAGGGAATTTAATTATTCCTTTTCCTTTCGTCGTGGGTGGTGATCCTATATATACAGATTTACATCCGTGTATGAAAAGTATTTTCACGCCTATATCCCCGAAAAGGTAGGCAGATCCACAATCATAGCACCCATGACTAGCCGAAGACACTAAATCTCACAATGTGATTGGTGCCAAACCTACGGAATACCGGGCACATGTCCAATTCCAAGCTACATTATTTTTATTAGAAAATTGAAAATACATTTTTTTTTATTTTCCCGACCTGGGGATCGAACCTAGGGCCTCAAAATAACCGAAAAACCGTTGCCGTACCGCTAAACCATAGAGGCTACAAAAGATCTGTCAAAAAAAGTAATTGATACGGATAGAAAATATTAATATTGTTAGCTTATGTTAGCAACACACATCTGTTCCCGTTTATATACTATAGCCAAAGTATTTGCAAACACATAAGGCCTAACGAAGATATTAGTATTTTTTTTGAATTGTGCAATATCTTAAATTAATAATCGTTTTGCGAATACAAAGATAACAATGGCGCTACGTAACGCGAAGTAGGACACTTTCAAATACAATGTAGGCCCAAAAGTGACGGTAACCACGCTGGGCAAAATGGACAGCTGTTGCCAACGACGCTGATATTGGCAAGTCCGGTAATGATGTCGAACAAAGCCGTGTTGTCCATAGCTGACATCAACCAATGTTTTAGATTTACTTGACTAATGCAGCTTACTTTTTGATCTAGGTCAGAGATTCCCAAACTATTTTGTTTCACCACTATCAAAATTTTGCTGGATTTCGGCAGAGGGGGAGAGGATGCATTGTGGGGCAATGCACTGCCTTAAAATCACAAAACCTTCCTTACTACCTTCTCCAGAGGACTCCCGTGGGTCCACCTGGACTACTTTGGGAATTACTGATCTAGATGTTCAATGTTCATCACACAAAATGCTTTTCATTGTCTACCGAACAAAAAAAATAGAATAATTAAAATCCTTTCGAATATTATAAATGCGAAAATGTGTCTATTGCTCTTTTCAATTTTCAATTCAATAAGTTGTTTTACCATAATTTAAACTAAGTAAGGTGACAAGTATTGTAGTCTTTGGTGAAAAAGGCGTAATCAAATATTTTATAATTTTAGGTTCTTGTATATTTTTTTGACATTGTAAATTTTGATTGATTTGATGACATTCATATTAATTTGACATATATAGTAGATTTATTTAATGGGAAATCATTATCAATTATTGTTATCTTATTGTTATTGTTTATTTCAATTATTTAAATCTTGACTTTCAAAAAATGTATCTTGTCATACTTGTTTTGAAAAAAATAATATTCTATTCTATTTACGGCGAAACCGCTGGATCGATTCGCATGGAATTTAATATGCGTATAGCTAAAGACTCGAGTTCCAACCCAGACTACTTTTTTTCAAATACAAACCCCCAAAGTACTATAATAGTGGATGGAAGTTTGTAAGAAAATGGTAATTCGAAGCTGACGAAGTCGCGATCAAACTGTTAGTTTATTCACTTAGAGGAATCATACATATTCATTTTATTTTTGCAGGATTCCGAGAGGGAGCGATTGTGAAATCGCCGGTGATCTGTATTTACGGATTTAGCACGATGAATAAGTTATTTATTTCAATAAGACAATCGCATACACAACACTTTAGGATCGGTTCGCTTCTCGAATCATTTTAATGATTCATGAGCTGAAATCCGTTTCCGATCAAATAAGTTGGTCGCACCTACTTATACGTCAAAGGAGATTGATTTAAGAAATTGAAGAAAGAGCAGATATGCTAAAATGTAGGACAGTTTTATTAATACTAGTGGTCGCCCGTTGGTCAAAATTCAACGATAATAAATTTTAATACTTTGTTGATTAGAACACCATCTTCATTTCTCAAGATCAACTACTTTGTTTCCAAACCTTCTAGTGCGCCATCTGTGATCTTTTATCGTTATTATGATCAATATATTTGTTTGTGTGTGTCAAATGCATGGTAGTGTGGATAATGTTTTATTTATTGATTTATTGTACTTTATAAGCATTATTTTTGAAAAATATTAGAGTTCTGCACTTCTCCTACACATAAACTATAAGTGTGCCGAATTTTATGCTCCTGCGTCCGAGCAATTTTCATAAAATGGGGTCCAAAGTTTTGGCATCACGTATTAATATATAGATAAGCGAAAGTAAAATTGTCTGGAAATCTGTTTTCTGGAAGGCACTTTACATTCGGTCCAATTTACCTTTATTAGTACGAACCCTTATTAGGTAGACAAAAGCAGGGATGATGTACCTCAAAAAATAAAGATTTATAAATATCCTAGCTGTTTGCCCTCGACTTCGTGAGCGTAAAAAAGCTACGATTGTCATACAAACTTTCATCCCCTATTATAGTCCTTTGGGTTGGTATTTGAAAAATAATTAGTAGATGTTTGAATTAGGATTTGTAGCTATATACATATAAGAATTTCATCAACATCAGTTCCGCGGTTTAGCCGTTAAAAAGTAACAGACATTCAGACTTTCGCATATATAATATTTACTATAAATATATATAGTTTTCGCCTACGTGCACTGTGCGATGACCGTGCCGCTATTATACAGGTATGGAAAACGAAACAGAAACCATTGAGATGCATTTTTTTTTATACAAGGCGTCATATTGTAATAGATTCATTCTAGATACTACAGGGTACAGTCAAAAGAAACAGCGCTAACATATTAAATCTAAACTCCAGCTAGAGCCCTATAATGCATATGGATAATTAAAATACCTGCTTGTATTTTAAAAGGTAATAATATTCGAACACGTGATAGCATTACGAATGATTAATAATAAAAAAAAAACTAGACAGAAGACCCTGAGTATATTTGTTGCGAAAAACAAAAGGCGTAATTAAGAGATACGAAGGTTTTTTTTTTTTTTAACATATAGGTAGTTGAATTATCTCTGTAAAAACTAAATATTTGTTTTATAGAACTAAAAACTAGTAAATCAAAAAGTCTACATTTAAAATGCATCTACATAAATTGACGGCGAAGAAATTAATACACATGAATTTTTCAGAATATAAGTAATATTAATGCTAGCTGTTATCCGCGGCTTTGTTCGCGAGGCAGTTAGTATATCTACTGACTACCCGTTAATATAAACTTTCATATAAACTTTCAACACCTTCTTCACCTCCTTAGGGGTAAACTTTCTAGAAACACTTAAATACAGTTTTAATAAGCAGTCCACAAATAAAGTTTCATGTTTCTAACTTGAAAAATGACGGTTTCCCATAAAAACTTATAACCCCTATTTCACCGCCTTAGGGGTATATTTTCCAAAATTAAGTCCTTAGTCGGTGTTTACTCAACAAAAAGACCCTAATCACCGAATTTCATGGCTGTAACTCTAAGAGTTTATGCTCAGCAATGATGATCAGTCAGTCAGGATATGATATTTTACAAGTATAGATTTCAAGTACACCTCATGTCCTAAACAATTTCATAAAAACTGAAGAATTTTAGGATTTTAAGGCACAAATGGATGCAATATTCAAATATTCATTAGATATATTTCTAATTGTTTTTGTAAGCGACTGTACATTCTACCGTTTCACTTGCGTGAATACTTATGAACGCATTAGCTGTTTAGTTTTATGCATGCATCGAAATGATAGAGTGAATAAAAGATTACGATAAACTATTTTGAAAGTATATTTCACAGTCTGTCAAAAGATCTCCAGCAAGAATGTAGGTGGTCTTTTTATATACCTAATTGTAATAAATACATGAGTGAATAAAGTCGCCTCTGTCATCTAGCGGTCCGGCGTCGGACTTGAGTTCTTGAGTTCCCGGGTTCGATCCCGGGTCGGGTAACAAAAAATATTAGAAAATGAATATTTTCAATTTTCTAATAAAAACATCGTTGCCCGGGATTAGATATGTGCCCGGTTGGCGATAGGCTTGCCACCTATCACATTGTGGGATTTAGTGTCTTCAGCTAGTCGTGGGTGACCTGGTTGTGCGTGAAGATACTTGAATAAAGTTCTAGATATTATTTAAACATCAAGTTTAATTTGATAATTATATTGTTTTCAGTTACAGTTGTAAAATAAATTACAACTAATTTTAGTCGGAGCTATTTTTGTTGAAGAATAAAAACTGCGTTGGTACCTAAATCAAAACTTGAATTGCACTGATTCTCAACATTCAGGACAGCTTAATTTTTGTGTCTAAAAATATGTTGTGCTTGTCAATTTATTTTGCCACTTTCCTGCTGACTGCTATAGAAAATAATGGTGTATATTGTTAAGATGATTTTATTTACTTTGTCAGTATCTACGTAGATAGATAACGGAATCTTAGAACATGTTTTTCCCCACAATTAAACATCGAATTGAGTTGGAATTTCCACACTTATCAAAAACCAGGGAACATACAATCTTAATATATAAAAATTACGTGTCACATTGTTTGTCCGCGATGGACTCCTAAACTACTTAACCGAATTTAATCAAATTTGCACACTGAGTGCAGTTTGATCGAACTTGAAAGACAGGATAGCTTACATCTCAATTTATGATCAAAAAACTTATAAACAGGCAGCTAGTAATTTATAAAAATGGCAGATTATTATGAGCACAATCCTCAAACTCTGGCGCCAAACCAAAAAAAGGTTAAACTACTCAAAACCACGTATGTCAAAATTGATCTCCTTTAAAAAGTCAGGGATAGCATATTTTGATACCTTTTAAGGTTGGCTCAATATAACATTTTTTATGTTTTTAATACCATCTTAAAATAATGCATGATTTGCGAAAGGTTTTCTACATTTTTGTTTATCACAAGTCTTTAATTTTGAACTGAATTGACTTTGACATCATTTCATTAAATATCTTAGGCGATATCATAGTTTTAAAAAAAACCCGCGACAAAATAATCAACTACGTGCGCATTTGTGATGTAAGGTAAAGCCGGCAGGAAGGTGTCACTTCGAATTTTACGCGATACCGTGTATTTCATTATAAGGAAATTAGGTCTTAGAAATAGATTCTATTAAAGGTTTACTAATTTTAATGTGCAATACATACGAATAATCTTAGATTAGTCTGATTTCGATATTTATTTATTTTTTGGATCGAATATACCCCAGTTGGTTTTATTATAAACTTGGTTTAATCATTCTAACACTTACAATAATGACATTGTTTATAACTTACTTTATTATTGAGTTGTATGTAGACCTATGATCTCTCCTATTTAAATAAAAACTAAAGTGCAAGTCGGACTCGCAATTGAAGGATTAAGGATACCTTAGC
>NJDC01002226.1:322632-351868 GCA_002245475.1 Calephelis virginiensis | reverse complement strand
CCTGGTTTCACAATTGATAATGTTCCATGTAGTTTTTATTTTATTTGAAGATTGTTTAATAGTATTTTTCAAATACAAGGATTTAGCAGTGGTACAAGCCTTTTTGAAAAATTTTGAATATTTTTTTACATATTCTTTAAATACAATGGTGTGGTTATATGTTTTCTTTCATTATACAATTCAAATAATCTTTTTCTACTTTTATAAATTCCCAATGTTGCCCATTCACTAAAAGCTCTTCGATTAGTATTGATTGACATTTTCTTAGATGTGAATGTCTGATGATGAACAGTTAGAATTAATGTAAACAATGAATTATATATATTGCATTTGGATCATCATGGTACGGCAACATTGGTAATTTTTCCAATAAGGCAGTTTCAAATCTTTTTAGTCGGCTAGCACTGATAGGGACAAAAACAATGTTTTTTCTTTGAGCTTTTTGCGGAGTTCTCGGTAGTTTGACGAATAAACCACAGTGATCAGACTCAATTTTGCTAATAACATTTTTGTTAAAGGGTGTCATATTTGTAAATATATATATCGATGCAAGTGGCACTTGTAGCAGTTATTCTGGTAGGCTCAAAGAAAATGTTGTGGAAGTTATAAGACCCAAAGAGATTTAAAAATTTTAAAGAAAGTGTTGATGGTTCTAAAATATTTATATTAAAGTCACCACAGATTAATTATTAATATTTGACTTTGAATTAGAAGTTTTAAATAATATCTCTTCCATTTTGCTTTCAAAATCATCATAAGATGCGCAAGGGGGCTTGTACACATAACACAATAAATTGCTCAAACTCAATACAAGCAATCTCAATAACTCGTTCAACAGAAAGGCTCACAATATCTCTATGTTCTTTAAATTTAATATTTTTACTAACTATAATAAATGAGCCACCATGTATCATCGTTGATCTGCTGAACGAGCTAGCAACCTGGTGACTATTGAAGTTGAACATGAGCTGATGGCTCTTAAGCCATTGTTCAGTTATACACAAAATATCAACATTATTACAGTTCATAAACAACTCCAATTCTAAATCTTTGCCCATCAGTCCTTGAATATTTTGGTGTACCAGGTTTAAATTACAAATATCTTTATTTTTATTGTATGCTGATGAGTTCATTTTATGTAAAATGTTGCTAGAGGTTATCTCTATTGTCTCACCAAGTAATTTAAATTACTTGGGTCATGTTTAAAATTAAAAGTATTACTTGACTGCTCAACAGAAGCAGTTGTGTTAGCCAAGTACTTGGCTCTCTTAAATATAAAAGTATATAGCGATAATGCTATTTGTCTTTTAAAGTAGGTAGAAAGATAATAACTATCTTTTGTCATTAAATAATTTTTGATGAGAAAATAATGAAAAATTTAAGTAATCTAATTTTATTTTATTAAAAACTTGCCGAACCGGCGGACTTCGTATCGCTTAATATTAACAGCTATTAACAGCATTTATGAAAAAAAGAAACACGATTTTTCTCATTTTCCTTGCAATTTTCCCGGTTTTTTTCTTCATGAAAAACTTATACTGACAGTAACCAACAAGGCAAAAGAAGAATAATTAAAACTGGTTCATCCATTCAAGCATAATGCAATGACCACGCAAATAAGGATAAATTTGGAACTACGGTAAAATTGGAATTTTTTGTTGCTAGATTTACATTGAAAAGTTTTATGTCACGAAATAAATTTGTAAAAAAATGGTAGTAAGATTTTATGTCGCATTTAAATTTTGCCACGCCAGTTCTTGCAATGGATGCAACTTTTTTAACAGGGCTACATAATGTTCAAACGCTATGAAAGCAAATAAAGATTTTGATTTGATTTGTTGGTCGTGGTCTTAGATGAATTAGTTTAAACGAAGTAGGTACGGAACGTGAATATGTAGTTCATGGTGCCTGCCAACAATTAAATAAATGGAGAAGTGTAATACGTTATGGTGACTTTTTTATAACTGGTCCAGCAAGGTTGTTTTGTCATTGATTGAGTTTACTTTACATCATTTCATATTTACATATTTCTGTCGATTATAAGTTTTTTTATACAGTTTCAGTTATTTACTTTGGTATTTAAATATGTACGTTACACTTTGAGTGGTAAACCAATTTAATACTTAAAGATGTTACATAAATAGCAGTAGTTTTAGTCAGACAAGACAGCAAACAAGCTTACTGCTCTCCTGGTGGTAAGAAACCCTTGGTATATTGACACAAATAAATGTTTGGTTATGCAAGTCTACAATTACCCTACCCACGGACCGGAACATGACACTGTCAATATACTGGCAGGAATAGGTGAGTCGGTGAATGCCCTACCTGGAAGAGTTGCAGATACAAGCTGGCAGGGTCTACTCTGTATATGAGACCGGGACCAACACGGAGGGTTTTAATTTTTTTTGGAACGAAGTTTCTTATGGCAGGCAGGCAAAAATTGTCATAGTAAAACCGTAACAAAAAGTCCGTGGTATGAAACCGTTAAATGAAACGTGCGCAAGCGTGACAGTCTTATACACAAGCGAGTAGCGTATATTACCTTTCTCTTTCTTTTCGTTCTCTCATCCCTTCTCTCTCTACTATCACTCCACCCCGCCAATGCATAGTATATATTCATGAATCGTGTTGATTCTACATTAGCTGAAGGAACTTCGTTCCTAACTGGTGTCCCACGACACCAAATTATATTATAACTTAGTGATCCTAGGCTAGTGACACTGGAGAGAATAAAAGTCGCACCTTTATCAAAAACACACATAATAGGTATAACACAACCTGGGCACCCAGTTTAGTAGCGTAAATTGTAATGTGGAATTACTTATTAATTTTATATAATGGATATTTTATGTCCTCGGATGTCCGAGGATACGGATATGGATATCACTAATCAAGAGTTTCCGAAACCGGCGAGTTTACATGAAAAGAGCAGGTAATGAAGTGGTCTACAAGGAACATGACACTGGGCAATCAATCAATCAATCAAAAAAACTTTATTCACGTTAACCATACAAGCGGTACTTGTGCGCGTCGATATTTTTATATACTACCACCGGATCGGAATATCGGCAAGATAATCGGTACCCGATAATCTGCCTAAAAAGCAACACCACCACTAAAACATGTGAGTGAAGGACTTTTTTTGCTAGTCTATAATCAAATACGATATATAAAACCGTTATTATCATGTGATTTTTTTTTAATTTTCTAAAAAAAAATATTCTTGGAAATATAGATGTTATTCTTCAGTTTATTTATACCAGACGTACTTAAGTAGAGATGTTAACAATTCTCATTTAGTTTACGAGGTGTTGAAATTTAAAATTAATTTACATATAAACAAAAGACATTAGCAATCGAAGTTTATTGATATTAACCCCTTCGTTTTAGTTGTGGATACGTGATTCGTATCAACGGTGTACTGAAAATATATTTTTTTACAAGTGTCTTCGAAAATGCCAGAGTTGAGTAAATTTTTGTTAGAAAGCAGAGATGATTTGATATTTTTGCCATGTAATAAAATAATACATCCATGGACAGAAAGTTGTGTACAAGCGTTTTATGACATAACTCTTGCAAGCACAATGGGAGCGTTCAAATTTTTTTTTCCAATACATTTTCTACCAGCAGCTGTAAGTACTTTGTTATATTTTCGTCCTAAGGCAGCGAGAGAGTATAGTGGAGCAAATTCTACACGTCCAATTCCATGTAAGTGTGGCCTACGGCTGAAAACAAGATTAATAATGCAATATCGATATTCAATTAAAGGTCTCGTCCTAAAGATTCCATGAACGCAACTTTATTATGAGGTCCACGTCAGGCACTTTATTTTTTTATAACGATATCTAATATTAAATTTTGTCATAGAAGATTATGTAATAAATCATTCATTTTGTATGAATCCAATGACAAAGCAAAATTTTAATGACATGAAGCTGATTTGATGATCGAAAGGAAAAGTGACCATAGGAACTCCAAAAATTGCCAACTAATTATAAAAATACTTCCTATCGTGTTTGGGCTTGTACGATACGTCTTGAAAAGTACTTCTCAAGTTTACTGCTGAACATAGCCCTGTCTAATGAATTATGATAAAAAAAAACGACAAAGACAGACACACTTGTGCAGACGACACGTACATAAAACTTAATTTTGAAGCTAATATTACTGTTCTAATAATATTAATAGTTAATTTAATCTTCTTAATTTCATCCTCCTTTGCTATCCAAATAATCTACCAACCTTACAACTTCTTATGACAAACGTGTCCTACCAACTTCACAGGCCCCTTTATCAATCATAGGTCAGGATATTTTTTTGTGTGCATTAATATCGGATCAACTTCGTTTTTTCTGTTGTAAATAGTTATAATAACTTTCATTTTGCGGAAACAGTCAAATGTTATGTGCATATTTACAAGAGTATTTCTCACGTAGTTTTTACCATGTAGGTAATACTTTAGACTTTAAAACTTTGATAAGCCTGTCTTGGTCTGTTTAGATGGGTTGTTACAATTAATTGGGTGCAAAATTAGGAGACAGGTTCTGACAAGTGGGGTGCGGGTACTAAATAAATATAAATTGTTACAAAAAACTTTTAGAGTATAAATATGGGCAAGATATTTTTTTAGGAAAATTTTTAATACGTTCTTGGCCTGTCAACCTCATCCTCAATTTATTCTTATAAAATTTTAATGTTGGAAAAGAACGTTGTCCTCTGGATCTAGTCATCATGAGAGACAAGTAAATGCGCTAAGCCATTTTTACGTTTGAAACAGGAATTTAAAGAATTATTTAATAAAAGTTCATAATTTGTAGTACCAGACTTCCGTTACTTGCCGTCAAAAACATTAGCTACATCTGTTATCAGCACCTTAGCCAACTGCAATAAGTCATCGCCTAGGATTTTAATCATCTTCGCAAGTACTAACCACCATCATCAACGTCCTAACGTCAACCGCGGCTGTTCATCATGTTTCAGAATCATAACTTTTTTTACATGGACCATACAAGTGATACTTGTGCGCATCAACATTTTTATAGACTACAATCGCATCGGAATCGCTTCCACACACTGAAAAGATCCAGTGAATGAACCTCAGCGAGTTTTTCTTTTTCCAACAGTAAAAGTAACATTATAACTTGGGTAAAAATATAAATTACAATCTAGTTTTTACTTAAATAAAAAGCATACCAAATTGCAGTCCGAGATTAAAACCTTTATTTCCAAGCATATTCGTCTTCCAAACAGTTTAAGACCTTATAACAGCCTTTCTTACTTAATTTTGCTTTTTTACATTTTTTAAACTTATTTAAAGGTTATTTATAGTTATGTCATAATAAGTTATAAACTTATCTCTATTAACACTGGGCAACTTACATTTACACAAAAGAAAGTTACTAATTCTATGGAGATGACTTTTGTATACTGCTAGATTATTTTTACTTCTCGCAATTTACATCGTGAACATTACATATTTTTTGTTAACATAGACATTTTTAACTTATCTTAGATTCTCTTAAATGTATTAAGAACTCATGGTTAAAATTTTTATTTTATTTGAAATTTTTCACGGAGAAAATCCTTTACATTAAGATCATGTATAGTAATAGCTCTTTTTTGTAATACAAATAAAGAACTCGTATCTTCAGAATTTCCCCAAATAAGTATATTAGAATAAAAATAGCTAAAATATAGTACCCGGGTCGTTTCATCATCTACTAAAGTGTTTACATGTAAGTGAATTTTAAAACATTGTCTCATGGTGAGGTGTAGTTACTTTTGGCAGATGCTTACTCTATTCAGAAATATTAAAAAAGACCGATTTTAAATGCCAAATGTCAATTGTCATCATATGTTTTATTGTCATCTTATGACTTTGACGTACCTACATCTGTGTTTTTAATGTCTATTCAAATTTCCATTTTCAATGAATAATTTTATTCGTAATTTATCATTGTAGAGGATTCTTGTCTCTTTTGTTAATTCTTGACTAATAGTTTTTTCATGAATTAAAGTGGCGCCTGTTGGGAGCATTAAAGTTTTCCGATGCATAATCGCTAAATATACTTTCCTCATTAATGAAAATAAGATGAAATATAATAAAATTTAAGATATTATTTTAATAGTGATAGTTTTTGAAGAAGCCTTTTTTGTGTTTTGACTTGTGTGTGTGTCGTGTTATCCTAATTAGATTTGTAAAGTTGCGGCACATAATATTGAAGATGGTTGAGTCAAGTAAGCTTTGGTTTGAAAAGGCATGTGGTCATTATGATTGTAGTGTGCTTATCCATCCCTGGACACAGAATTGCTCAGATGCAACAGCCACAATGCTAATGAGCTGCATTAAAGGAGCTTATAAGTTCTATGCCATGATTTATGTAGTAAGTTTACGAACTTTTATACAACAGCTGATATATTTTAATTTTTATTTATTTTTACGTCTAGTGCAATTGCAGCTCTACGTTGCGATTCTATTTTGTAATGTATTTTTTGACTTATGTTGTTGGGTTGTTGATAAATGCATTCTTATTTTAGCAAAGCATTGTCAAACAGGGGAGACAATTTTTGTTAAAAGATATTGGATTTGCTGCATTTTTATCTTAACACTATGATATTAAGCATCGAAAGATAAATGAATTGGCACCTTTTCAACCAAATAGCAATAAAATAATGACAAGCACTAATATATAATTTATTTTGGTTGGTCCGGGTCTACTGAGTAGAACAGACCTCTGTGCCAGACAGCTTATAAGAACTGAGCATGTGTTAAAATAAAGGATATTACCAACAAGACCCCTGCTGGTAGAATGCTGTGCAGCAATTTGCCTGCGTAGGGATTCACTGCCTTAGCTATTCCTGTTGCCATAATAACATTCTCATGTTTATTTTGATTTTTCCAGTCTACCACCTATAGTTTACAACTTCATTCAGATCTCTTTCGAATAACATGTTCCGGTTTGAAGGGTGGGGTAGCTGGTAAACTTGTAGAATGGGCCTTCCATCCTCAGGACCTGTAATATCTATAGTGTTTGTAGGCCACGGCTGTCTCTTACAATCGGGAGAGAGCAGTGTGCTTGTTCATTGACAGTAGTAACAGTTAATATAGGTTATGAATGGTGAAATCAAATCAGAATTAGTTTAGCCCTTTTGTTACACCGTCTCTAAAAATACAAACTTTTTAAGACTACCATTATAAATGCTTTTATTGATATTTTCAATTTAAATATTGAGTTTTAAAGTATCAAAAATATTCTTTTGCTTTTAGGTTCAAATTTTGATGAGAGGTAAAAAGATGACTAAACAAGATATGATAGAACAGTTGAAGTTATACATAAAATCTGGAATTTTTGGTCTTACTGTTGGCAGTTCCTTTGTGACATTAAACTGTATATTCAGGTAATTTCTATGCTTATTTCCACTAAGTAAATCTTAATATATATAAACCTCGTGTCACAATGTTTATCCTCAATGGACTCCTAAACCACTTAACCGATTTTAATCAAATTTACACACCGTGTGCAGTTTGGACTAACTTGAAAGATAGGATAGCTTACATCTAAATTTTTCGCGAACGAAGCCGCGGGTAACAGCTAGTAAACTATTTAATTATATGCAGAGCTAAAATAAAGATATTTATTTTTTTCCTGTCCCTGGCTGAACATCCGGGCTCCTTTGCAGAATAGGCCATCTGTCTTCCATCTAGGCAACTTGTAAAAGGCGAGCATAGGCTTACTGTCATTAACACTGTGATATCTGACTAGGTGGTAAGAGTTTAGCAGCAACTCACCCAGATGGGTAATACCGCCTTACCTATTTCTGCCACCACAACATCAGTACTTGCTGTTGACGCTTGCTTTTGTTCGAGGCCTAATGTCTCGGTCTTAGGTTGGCAATGGACCATTACCACCTTTGGGGTCATTAGGCAGCGTGAATTTCTTATCATCTGGAAACCTATCTGCTTAATTGCTATCCAATGTCATAAAAAAGATATTTGTAACTGCTTTTTTATAATACATACAATACTGTCCAATTTTTATGGTCTGTAACCTGTAGCTCATTAGTCTATAGACTAGAATCTAGATTGTAATTTTGAAGAAGATTAGAGCTTCTTATGGAGAAAAAGATGTAAATTGGTCTGCAATGTTTTGTAATTTGTTAGTTTATCATGCCATAGTGATACCAAATCTGTAACTTGGTTCAGTGTTATAGCCTAATTTCTATAAAGTTTGTGTAGGGTTTTCTATGAATTAGCAAAAATAATAGTAAAATTATAATCAGCAACTAATCTTAATGTAAATCTGGTGATGGTGCATTTGGTTGAACTCAACCGAAAGTAAGTATTCAATTGTTTTTTTGTAATACTCCAAAAATGCAAACAAAACTTTAACCTCTGTTAAAAGCTATCAGTAAGCTATCAGTAATCAAACAAAATATTTTCATTAAAATCAATCCATTCATTAAGGAGTTATGATGTCATAGACACATCAAACATATACCACTGTTTAGAAAACACAACAAAAGTTGTGGTTTAAAAAATGTAATTATATTTATTTTAGCAAGTGTAACAATGGGTTGTAGTGTATAATTACTTTACACTCCTGAATGTTTTTACCATGTTTACCATGTTTATTCATGGGTATGGCATAAACTTTGTTCTTTAATACATGCATTGAGTATACAAATTAAAGAACAATGTTTACCAAGTCAGTTACAACCCAAACATATTAACTGTGCACTTTGTGCTATGACATTTCTTTTATGATATTGGAAGGCAAACAAGCAGACGGATTACCTGAAGGTAAGTAATTCACGTCGCCTAGAGACACCAGAGGTGGTAATGGTTTGTTGCCAACCTGAGGCCAAGATGTTTGGCCTTGAGCAAAAGTAAGATTACCGGCTACCTTATCCTCCAAACCGGAACAAGTCTATAGCAAGCGCTGTCATTTAAACGGCAGGAATAGGTAAGGCAGTGGTACCAATCCAGGCGAGTCGAGCACTTAGTCAGATGTTACTGTGTTAGTGACGGTAAGTACGGACATCATTTGCTATTTTTCATTAATTTATAAGTTTGATTAAACGGTAACAAAGATGCTATTGCTATTGAAAGCGAATGCGGGGCGCCGCGCGGGTCAGCGGGAGAGTTCTGGTGGAGTGCACAGTTGATATGTACGAGTTTTACTTTTATATTACAATCTTTCAGCTTTGTATAGGATTTTGAAAATTATTTCATATTTTTTTATTTTTATAGGAACTTATTCTTCAGTAAATTTCACTACTACACAACAGTGTTGTTGCCCTGCACAATAAGTGGGCTGGCTGTATATTTTGAACCACCTTATAGGAGGGTCATGGTGGTTAATCTATTTGTGAATTTGGTAAGCTTATTATTTAAATGTACTTAATATTGTGGCTGAATATGAATTAGTTAGTGTTGAATTGTTTTAAGATTATAAATATCATTGTGAAAGCATAGTTGGTAAATAGGTAAAGAGTAAAGATATATACACTGAAAGAGTTAGTAGTAGATTTATTTAGTGATTGTCTATGAGTTATATAAGGAATTTGAAGGTGGCAGGAGGGCCTTTGAAGACCGAGTGTCAGACTTAGTACATACATTCATGCAATTTAAAAAAAAAAATGGACAATCTCATATGAGCTTCAATGTTTCAATAAAATAAGGTTCTAACAAATGTCTGTGACAGGGGTATTACTGTTATTTATACTAATTATCACAAAAATAGCTGCATTAGAAAAAAATAAAGAAAAACTATTTTCTTTTTTTTATATTGTTAAGTACAGCTGTTTCCTGGTTACAAGAAACATACAGGGTTTATAAATTTGATGCAACCTTGAAAATGTTCTTAATAAAGTTATTTCCTTTTTTTTACTTTTAGGTTTTTGAATATTGGGCTCGTACTTTGGAAATGAAAGGCTGGCTTCGGCGATCGGTTGGACGGGAAACTTTTCTATTTATGTTAGGCAGCTCTGCCTTCTTTTACCTATTAAGATTAGATAAGGAGAACAAAAAGCGCACACCTTTGTTCTGGTAAGACATTTAAATTATAATGTTTGATATTTTGTTATCAGAGTGTATTAAACAATCATAATTAAAAATGAAAGCTTGGAATGTAATACTACGAAACAAACATCTAACTTTTTAAGTATTTTATTAAACGATAAGAAGCTAGACATGTCTACAAGGATAGTGTAATTTTGCAGTCGATACTTTCCCCGTAAGGGACTTGGTGTGAAGAATTGTAGGTTTGTACTTAAGTATTACATCTTAATTATGTTAGTATACAACACAGTTGCATACTATTCCTTATAGATATAGAGGATTTGCAATTTCGCCTCTCCATATGAAGTTTTGACAATCTTCCAGCTTAAATATGAAAAATGTAAATAAGTAAGTATCTTCACGCCCATATCCCCGAAGGAGTAGGCAGAGGCACAATCAGGGCACCCACGACTAGCCGAAGGCACTAAATCCCACAATGTGATAGGTGGCAAGCCTATCGCCAACCGGGCACATATCCAATCCCGGGCAACGTTATTTTTATTAGAAAATTAAAAACATACATTTTCTAATTTATTTGTTGCCCGACCCGGGGATCGATTCCAGGACCTCAAGAAGTCAAGTCCGCCGCCGGACTGCTAGACCACAGAGGCTACGAAATACATAAAAAATAATTCACTATTGAATATGGTTTGTAGCCATAATATCATCCCATGTATACCTACCACAATTGTGTTATTTTATTTGCGCATTATGAATTAAAATAATGAAATGTGAGATAAATATTAGCACTTCCTATTCTTCTTGGAATTTTTTCAATAGAGCGTTATTGTTATAGTTGCCAGTAGTTTCAAGATTATGCGGACAAATAGTCCTTACAAAAATATTTTAAATATTATATTGCTTATGGTATCAAGGAATATGTTTACTGTAAAGGGTTTTCCTTCCCGTAATGTTTGCTTATGATAACCTATTTGTTGTTTTTGTCAACATTAAATGAGAATGAGAACAAACAGTCCCAATACAGTATGTGTGGATATATGTATAAGGTCCTAGTTTTGAATTCTGGCTAAAATATATTGTATGTTTTAGCTTAATTTAGCTTAAAAATTTAGTTTTAGATTAATCTTCACGCTCATATCCTCGAATAGATAGGCAAAGACACAACCAGGGCAACCACGACTAGCCAAAACACTAAATCCCCCAATGTGATAGGTGGTAAGCCTATCGCCAAACCAGCACATATTCACTCCTAGGCAACATTATTTTTATAAAAAAATTGGAAATACACATTTCCTGTTTGTTTATTGCCTGACCCGGGGATCAAACCCACGAGCTCAAGAAGGCAAGCCCGACGCCGAACCGCTAGAGCACAGAAGTGACATATTATTTGAATTTTTAGTTTATAATCGAGATTTATACATATAAATTTCCATCAGTTAACTGCTTTTTTTAATACTGTAGCTAGGTTTACCAATCGTGCTATAAATATTTTTCTTACCCACGGGAACCCCTTAAGCAAACAGGATAAAACGTAGCAAATTACGTCACGATCAGTTCAGTAGCTTGAGCCTGAATCTCGATCGGAAAATAAACATAAAGACGTGAACGTTAACCCATTGACAGATGAATGGCGGGAAAAGGCGCGGATGGTCGGTAGTAGCTGGTAGGCGTGCATGCTAGCCACTTGACGGACGGCCGGTTTCATTAGGCGTGAATGCTTAGGTTTCAACGGACGCTCGCGGTCGGTGGAATTGGGCGTGAATGCTAGCCCCTTAATTGATGGTCGGTAGTAGTTAGTAGGCGTGCATGCTAGCCGCTCGACGGATGCACGGTTGCATAAGGCGTGAATATTAAGCCAAAAAGGATGGCCGGTGGTATTAGGCATGAATACGTACCCCTCGATAGATGGTCGCTGGCATGAGGCTTGGATGCTAACCCTTTGACGGAAGGGAGGTGGTATTATGCGTAAATGTTAACCCATCGAAGGTTGGTCTGTGGCATTACGCGAGAGTACTTACTCTTCGACCAAGAAGGCTGTTAATGTGAACAAGATTTTTGTAATTAAGATATGATTTTAATGTAAGGATTTTTTCTGATCTTGTAATAATTGTCACAAATTTTACTTCAGATGGGAAATAAACCGGTAACCTACTTCTCTCTCGACTGTGCTCTACAATTTGAACTACTCAAGATTCAACTCATGCGTTATTTGGAATTCCTTTCTGATAGATTAAGTTGCCATAAATCATTCTATGTGATAAAAGTAAATGGTTTCAATGTTGCAAATGAAATGTTTTTATAATAGCTATAACTTTCAATTCTCTTAGGATATAATATTAATTTTACTACTTTTCCGGTGCTTGCTTTATATTTTTTTACATTTTTAAAGTGTACTTTTATAATGGCCAAAATTGACGTTTTTTTCAAGTCATATTAGTTTTAGTAGTTTTCCGGTTCTTAAGATTTTAAGATTTAAGATTACTTTAATAAAGTCAAAAAAAGGATATTCACGCCTATACCCCCGAAAAGTGAAGTAGAGTCACAACCAGGGCAACCACGACAAGTCGAAGACACTAAATCCCACAATGTGATAGGTGGCAAGCCTATCGCCGACCAGGCACATAACCAATCCCGGGCAACGTTATTTTATTTATTAGAAAATTGAAGATTTTCAATTTTTTTTGTGTTGCTCGATACGGGGATCGAATCCGGGACCTCAAGTTATTTTTCCAAAATTTCTGATGTTTTTATAATGACCGTCAATTTCGTTTTTCTAAAGATTTATAATTATAGTAGGTACTTGTACTGTGCTAAGGATATTTTTAACAAAGTCCGTATAAATGTATTTCTTACATTTAGTGTTTTTGTGTTTTCAAAAATTAGTTACAAAAAAAATAGATAAAAAATATGTGACTGGGTATCGAGAATGTACTAACAAGTAACAAACAAAGTTATATTAATGAATGTTGCTAATAGTTACCTACTACTTGTTTTTGCTGTCATCTTAATCACCTTTGTTTTTATGAATGTCATTTGTTTTTAATAAATCCAGACGTATAAAAACATTGGTTTTTATCCGTGTGGAACGTAGATATAATCCAAATTTTGATTTGTTTCGAACAAATTTTCCACCAAGCTCAACTTGTCGAAGGCATGATTGGGGCGTGATTACTGCCGTCTGGATGATGCTTAAGCAAGTTCCGTAAATGTGACACATGTGTGTTTACTAGTATGTCATAGTGATATGTTTTTTTTAAATAATACTTATTTACAAAAACAAAATCCGCTTTTTTTAAATATCTCTACAAACCACCAAACCACCTACTCAAATCGATTCTAACGCAAAATAAAAAATGCCTCGTTGGTCGAGTGGCAAGCGTACACGCCTTACTACACCAGCCAACCGCGAGGCTCGGGTTCGATTCCCGACAGGGGCAGGCATTTTTGTGATGAGTATTTAGATGTCTGCATATTCGGGTCTGGGCGTTTATTAAATTTATTCTGATATATATTTAAGTATTTCTATCTATCAGAATCGTTGACTAATACCCTGAACGAAAGCATATAATTTGCTTACTTTGGGATTAGATTCAACTTGTGTAACTTATCCAAGGATATTTATTTATTTTATTATGTATGTCGGCCAATGACACAGATGTACTTTTATAGATAACAGAATAAATTTAATTAACACATCCAGACACAAAAATATAGGCCTCTAAAAGTTCCTCACACATTGCCCTGTCGGGAAGCTAACCCGAGCTTCGATGGAGCTAGGCATATACACTAACCCCTCGACCAACGAGATGGTCCATTAATACTTGAAATCTGATAATAATAGACGTTTTGCCCCAGGACCCCTTTGAGTAATCTAGCTAGCATTTAACCTGTGTTCTCAAAAAATGCCCATCAGAAACCGTTCGTAATTAAATAAATAATAAATAAATAAATATTTCTGGGCAAATTACACAAATTTAATCTAACCCCAAAGTAAGCAAATTATATGCTTGTGTTATGGGTGTTAGTCAACGATACTAATACATAGAAATACTTAAATAGATACCAGAATAAATTTAATAAACCCAGACCCGGAAATGCAGACATCTAAATGTTCATCACACAAATGCCTGCCCCCGTTGAGAATCGAACCCGAGCCTCACGGTTAGTCGGTGTAGTTAGGCGTGTACGATAGCCACTCGACCAACGAGGCGGTCAATTAGTGAAACTCTTCCTGCTTGGATTCTGTTAAAAACTACTTTGACTGCAAGGATTTGCTAATTATGGTAAATCTGTTTGTTCAAGGTTTTTCACACCTCCACGAGTTTGTAAAGAAGTCGGCGAGCCTGTGAAGGGTATCAAAGGTCGATGTGTTGCATGTCCCCACCAAGGGCCCTGTGTAAACTACGTACTACGTGTAAGTCAGATTAGCCTTTTTCAAGCCCTTCCCTGAGTCTTTCACGAAGTAGGTATATTATATTCGAGTCTAAAATTTAAACTTACCCCGTGTTGGTCCGGGCTCCTTAGCTGAATAGACCACCTGCCTTCTTGCCAGGCAGCTTGTAAAAGGCGAACAAAGGCTTACAGTCACTAACACCATGACTCCTGACTAAACGGTAGAGTTTTGCAGCGACTCACCCGATTGGTACCACCGCGTTACCTATTCCTGCCACCATAACGTCAGCACTTGCGTTGACGTGTTCCGGTTCGGGGGATAAGGTAGCCGATAAACTTACTTTTGCTCAAAGTTTAACATCCCGGCCTCTGGTAGGCAATGCACCTTTACCACCTTTTATGTATCTAGACAGCGTGAATTTCTTACCATCAGGAAATCCGTCTGCTTGTTTGCCTTCCAATATCATAAAAAAAGTTCACAAGAGTAAAACGATGTATTCGATTTCAATTTTCAATTTGCATGAAGTCGAAATTCAAGAGTAACCCTACTGACCTGTAACATGAAATCGTCGGAAACAATAGAATTTGTTTACACAAACGAAATTTGAATAATAAATCTTTATTCTTATTGATTTGGAAATGAATTAAAATTACGGAAAGACCACAGTACACGATGAAGTGTTATATATGATAGCATTGTTTATACCATTAATCTTCATAATATATACTTTTTTACATGTCTTTTGTTTTAAGGCGAAATGAGTTTCAAATTGTTCGAAACAACCTTTGTTTAGATCAATATTACTGTTTTAAAACTTCTTAGATTAGTTTATTATTTTATATCATATGCATTTACTTTTATATTTGATATTTTCCATCGTCGGCGCTTGAACTTCCAAATATTTATATTTTTAAATGAAGAAACACTTGTACTATTTTACGTAACTAAGTTTAAGTACGTTTGTTTTACGTAACTTAGTTTAAGTTGTATCCCTGATGATGTTTTTGGAATTAAATAATCCGCTAGTACATACTGTGTTTAAGAGTAGGTACCTAAAATGACGTATCTAGATTCCAATTTTCATGAAATCGAGATTCAATAGTAACCCTACAGGTTAAAATTAAGTTGGCTTGTTTTTTTGTATTTAAAAGCAGAAGTCTACTTCCGACATTGGTGGAAGTAATACTACGAGTTTCTGTACTTCGTAACATTTAACTCTCTTCGTTGGACGTTAGTGGGTAATTGATAGTTGTTAGTATCAATCAATGTTTGAAATTTGAATTGTCAGATTTTACAACTTCGGGTCGTTGGTCGAGTGGCTAGCGTACACGCCTAACTACATCGACCAACTGCGAGGCTCGGGTTCGATTCCCGACGGGGGCAGGCATTTGTGTGATGAACATTCAAATGTCTGCATTTCCGGGTCTGGGTGTTTATTAAATTTATTCTGGTATCTATTTAAGTATGTCTGTTTATTAGAATCGTTGACTAACACCCATAACACAAGCACATAATTTGCTTACTTTGGGGTTAGATTCAATTTGTGTAAGTTGTCCAGGGATATTTAATTTAATTATTTATTTATTTAATTTATTCTGTCTGCGGTATCATAGCTTTTGAACGGATGGACTGAATTCGATGCGGATGTTTTTGTTTGAAAGCTCACGCGCTCGACACGGTTCTTAGCTACATTGCATTTAGGTTTTATAAGGAGTTATTGCATTTTTTTTAAATTTACGATTATTATATTTTATCTATACATATATTAGTGGCATGATAACATAGTATTCTACGAATAAATTAATCCTTTCAACATATTATTACCTACATCAAATTATCTATTTTTATTATCATTGAATTATATGATAAATCAACTCTTCTATTCCTATTATTTTTATGATTATTGTTTGTAATGAATAAAATATATTTACACGTAATAAATTTAGGTATGTATTATGTTTATTAATATCTGGTGTCTCTATGTTTGTTTTGGATTAACTATGAAAGCACAGGAAGAATTTTCATCAAATTTGGGAACGATATGCCATTTGGTGTGAATAAACTGTTACGGAAGTTATGCTCCGAATTTACGAATTCGAGCGAGAGAACTAAATGATTTTAAAACGCGGGTAAAGCCGACGGGAGGAACTCTTTTTAATCATCTTTTCGATTGATAACTACACTATCACTACATATACGTAGTACATAAGTATATACTAAATACATACTATACTACTACATATACAGTCGTGGTCAACTAATTAGGGACACTCTTTGGTTAAACCGAATTGTGAATTTATTTTTTATTTTCCAACGAGTCTAAACCATATTCCATATCTCTTACATGTAAGTATAATTAGTCATTTATGTGCCCGATTATACAAACAATAACAACTTCTTAAACATTAAACCTCTTTACAGTATAGCTGATAGATTATCGTAGTGCTATTTGTTCAAATAATGCTGACTGGCCATTTAATTAGGGACATTGAGATATTGCGTTCTATTTTCAAAATTTTAATCTCAATACTTTTTGACTTATTTTCTTATTGTTTCGTGGTAGTTTTGGCGGCAATCCCGATATTTATTTTAAGTTTTGAAACATATTTTGAAGAAAAATGGGTAAAAATAAAAGTTGCGATCCAACACTACGAAAAATTATCATGAAGTTTGTTGTCGAACATGGTTGCCCATACCGAAGGATAGCAGAACATTTAAATTGTTCAAAAACTATGGTATACAATGCAGTGCAAAATGTCAAACGCAATAACACAGATTTAAATGTGCCCAGAACAAAAAGATCGAGAAAAACAACTCCGCAAGAAGATAGAATGATAACCAGGTTAGCTAAGAAAGATCCGTTTCTAGGCTCTATTTTAATTAAACACGAAGTGTTTGGGACAGACGAAAGAGCTGGTGTCTCAGCGAGGACCGTTCGACGACGTCTGGTAGAAGCAGGGTTGTTCGGAAGAGTGGCTCGCAAAGTACCGTTGTTGAAGAAAGAACATAGAAATGCTCGTTTGGCGTTTGCACGTAAATATGGACATTGGACCTACGCCCAATGGCAACATGTATTATTCTCTGACGAGACCAAGCTTAATTTGATTTCTTCAGATAGAAGGCAATACGTACGGCCTCCAGTAAAAGCGGAAATGAATCCAAGATTCAGCATGGGCCGCGGAGAAGGGGGGCAGGCTTTCCATCTAGCCCGCCCGGTCGAGATGGGGTTGCTGCAGGTACGAGGGTGCCTGTCGCCACTGGAACCCCTAAAGTGGTGCACGCTGTGTCTCCATACACCACTTCAGACGATATGCAGCCCCTGTTGAGTAGGGCTGCCGGAAGGGATCGTTGGATCCAGCGCCGCCGGAGCAGTGAAAGTTTGCGAAAGCGTCCCCACAGTCCCGGTACCTGGCGAAGGGGAGGACACCGTGTGGTTTTAGTGAGTAGGAGTCTCACATAACCCGCCACTTCCCCCGAAAGTGGCGGGTATCCATGATGGATTTCCACACGTTAAATAAAAAAGGGGGCTGCCAGGTATAAACAGGTATATAGATGCCACTTATTTTCACTTGATTAGATACTAAAAAAATATAAATATGGTGTCGTGGCACACCAGGTAGGAACGAAGTTCTTTTGGCTAATGTAGAATCGACACAATTCATGAGTATGTAAGGGAAAAAGAGAAAGGTATTATACAATACTCACTAGTGTATACGACTGTCGTCTCATTTAACGGTTATATTCCACGGTGCTTTCTTACGGTTTTTACTTTCACATTTTTTTTCAGTTCGGTCGCGCAGCAAATTCCCTATCTCCTACAAGCCTGCCGTAAGGAACTTCGTTCCAATAATAGATCAGCATATGAGCTGTTTTATTGCGAATATGTTGATATAAGGTTGCCTGCAAAAAAGTTGGATTTTTTAAGGCAACCCATTTTTTTAATAATTTCTATAATACTAAATTTATTATAAAATTTATGTTATCTATTATCGTATCTTAGGTCGATGCGAACCCATATATTCTACTATAAATAATCAAAACCATAAGGACAATTAGCTTTAAGTGTGTAATATAGGCTGGATTTCCTCATATTTGGGAATGGCCGTTGTGGTTTACATACGTCAATTTGATCCATACTAATATTAATGGGAATGTCCGAATGTTACTCTTTCACGTCTAAAATGCTAAACCGATATTGATGAAATTTAATATGCGTTATGCATATACTTCATTTGTTTTTGGCATTGAACAAAATCTTCCAAAATGCCACCGAAATTGACTTATTTAACTCGATACGTACGTACACGAAATTCAATAATTACGGAAAAACTGCGACCGTCTTTTCTTTCGATGGCGCTAAAACTCATGCATATCCGATTAAAGATCCGAGTTTAAACATAGGCTTTTTTAAAAAAATCAATACCAATCTATTATTATGCTGGATTATAGTTTTATGAAAATTGTAACTGACGAAGTCGCGTTTACATAACTAATGTTCTATAATTCTTACGTCACCAAATAATCTAAACGACTAAATACTACTAATACTAGGTTGGCAACGTTCAAAACAGTTTTATTATTTTTTTCTTACCCATAAGCGACTTTTGTTTCTTGTTGTAAATCTGTAATTTCCAATCTATACATATAAAAATAAATTGCAGAAATGTGTATACGCTCATAACTTCCGAGCGAGTGGACCAATTTGGCTAAATTTAATTTTGAATTATTTGTGAAAGCATTTGTCAGGTTTGACGCGTATGAAAATGGGAAAATGTGTGAGGAAACTATTAAAACAAAAGTATCTACAACACCCATATCCCGAGGCACAACCAAGGCACACACGAATAGCCGAAGACACTAAGTCCCACAATGTGATAGGTGGCAAGCCTATCGCCAACCGGGCTTATACTCAATCGTGGGCAACATTATTAGAAAATTGAAAAAACGTGTATTCGTTTTCTGTTTTTTTTGTTGCCCGCCCCGGGAATCGAACCAGGGACCTTAAGAAGGCTTTAGTAAAACAACAGTTTCATTTTCCTCAAACAAACTGTACGGGTGGAAGGAAGTTCGCCGAAACAGTTAGTTCTAATTAAAAGATGCATGTTGTAAAGATATAAACAAGTTACATAATGTCAGGTAATGGACGTTTTCTCTGCCGGATGAAGAAATAATTAACAATATAATAAAGATTTTATGTTTTTCGAACTTCATTGAGAATTCACCTATTTTGTAGTCCAGCAGCTAGGGCAACAAGTGGTAACTTGTTAAAAGAGTTTTAAATTAACAGAGCCTAGGACAACAATGGTCACCAAAATTTGTTTGGCTAAAATGATGTTTTGTACTCTACTGAATGTAAGCACAATAATATGATGTACGTCAAAATATGAATGAATTGTGAAAAGAAATGCTTCTACGTTTTTAAAGCATACATTAGTTATAATAATTAAAAAAGGACCCTACTGGAACTTCTTGAGGTATTGATTTAAAAATGTGACCTGTTTTTCTATGTTAAAATTAGTTGAAATGGATTTAGCCATTTGACAATAACTGATTATACATACAACTATGTTTCGCATTCCTCCGTGTTGGGGCTCCTTTGCTGAATAGACCATCTGTTTTCCTGTCAGGCAGCTCGTAAATGGCGAGCATAGGCTTACCGTCACTAACACCGTAAGGGTTTCGCAGCGACTCGCCCGAATTGTTACCACCGCACTTACCTACTCCTGCCACCATAACTTCCAATGCTTGCCGTTGACGTGTTCCGGTTCGGAGGGAAGGTAGCTAGTAAACTTACGTTTGCTCGAGCCCTAAAATCCCGGCCTCAGGTTGGCAACGCACCAATACCACCTTTGGTGTCTCTAGGCGGCGTGAATTTCTTACCATCAGAAAACCCGTCTGCTTGTTTGCCTTCCGTTATCATAAAAAAAATAATACATAAATAAACTTTTGTATCTTTAATAGGCATCATTATTTATAATACCTTCTTATACCTGCTTTTTATTTACAACGTTGGTATTTATAATAGTTATTCTTATTATAATTATCGTCCTAGCGTTTATCTTGGTTGTTACACATTTACTCACTTTAAATTCAAGCTCCGCTTTCAATTTCTTGCTTTTCCATTTCGCTAAGTTTTTCGCAACCCTAATTATCCGCCTTTTTTTACCGGCACCTATAGGTTTTACGGTATTTTAACATTTGACATTTATTACCCTCGTGGCTTGCCGGTTTACGTCAGTGACCGTGACAGGCGACCTCTTAGGTCGCCTGTCGGTCGGTTCTTAAAATAATAAACACAAACTTCACAAATAAGTATGTTATAAAATAAAAGCATACTTACTACCTACTTACATTTAAGTGACTACGCAACATTAAAAAAATATCTTAATATAACACTTTTCCTTACGACTACAATTATGAAACAATTTAAATGTAAACTGAATCTTCATCGTTATTTAAAACAATTTACATCGAGATTTTTCGGTTTGTTCCACATTCGTCCTACAAAATTTCTCCCCACATCCGAAATCCGTGTACGTCCTACATTTTTCTCCCGTTTCGTCCTAAAAATGATTTTCTGCTTATTATTATGATTTCGTCCCGTTTCGCCCCAGGTTTTATGCTTGTTTTGCCCCGTTCATTTTTGTTAACAATTTTAAGTAAGGCCAGAAACAAAAATGTTATTATTATTTGTAGCAGGTAAATAATGCGCAACTGGAAACTGAAAGGGTTGCCGTGTCGTTTATACGTTGATACGCTAAATAGTTGCATTTTAAACCAGTCGTTGTAGTGTCCTGCAATGGTCAATAGACCAATGACATGAATTGGGGTTTTATCAGTTAGGAAACGCAAAACATATAGGTGCTATAAATTATAATACTCTGTAGAATATTGCTACCTACTTGTGAGGAGGTTGCTTGCAGTACCACTTAAGGTCTATAAGTATATTATATAATATTTTTCCAAAAGTGCACTACTCATAATTCTAATAGGTAAATTCGGCGAAAAAAAGAAAATAAATAAGTCGTGCAAATTCGGCGGTATTTTAAACTGATAATGCGAACTGGTTATATGTGGGTTATATTATATACTAGTAGCAGCTGTCATATGCGTCGTTAAAATATGTAGTAATATATACAGATATACAAGCACTCATGAGTATTTTTTTGAATTTTAGTTTTTCGTTAATAATTATTCAGCGCTAAAAAGTTACCCATTTTCAACACCGATCACCGCATAGTAAATGTTAATAATTTTTTTTAATAAAAAACTGATTAAATTAATTAATCGCCATTGTGTTTCAAACGAAAAAAAAGATTGACTGAAGAGATTTTTTTATAAGTCTATAGTTTTCTTCGGTTCTATTAACTTAAATCAGTTTTTACCGTTGACAGCATTAATCTCCAGTACTTAAATTATCTATTAAATGGTGTGCAGATTGAGAAGATTGGGTGGATTCAATACAGTCGTATGGAAAAAAATGTCCGTTTGTATTTTAAGTAAAATCTTGCTATCTTTTTAATTTATTTGACATTTTGAAATTGATATTCCGTACGTTTTAATATATATTTTTTTATTCCGCTTTCATTTTTCCATTTGATTTAACAGTTTTGTTACTTTTTTATTACGTAACCTCTATTAATTGTTTTGTGAAGAATAAATATATATTAGATACCACATATTTAGTTAGTTATGTTATACATTGTTTAGTTAGCTAGTTATATACCTATTGTTTAGTTAGTATGGTTGTGCCACTGCCTACGTCTTCGGGGATATGGGCTTGAAAAAAAATACTTTTTTAGTAGGTTATTAGTTGATACAATAAATAACACTGATCTGTGATTTTGATTGTGATTTAGAATTGTGTGTGAGACTTTTATAACCAAACATATTTTTTCATTTTTGTATGGTTTTACAAGAATAACTGAAATATTCAAATAATTTGTAGGTAAAATATTTTAATCTAATAACTCCTTCAGATATGATGCAAGAAACAGCAAACTTGATACATACCTACAAGATTACTTTATAACACGAAATAAATCTTTTAAGTCA
Organism: Calephelis virginiensis; assembly: GCA_002245475.1. Classification (NCBI taxonomy): domain Eukaryota; kingdom Metazoa; phylum Arthropoda; class Insecta; order Lepidoptera; family Riodinidae; genus Calephelis; species Calephelis virginiensis. The sequence continues at coordinate 329,399 of NJDC01002226.1, read as the reverse complement.
GAAGGGACAACTGTGGTGACAACGTTCTTGAAAAAATGGTGTATTTTTTATTGTATTTATAAACGGTACTTTTAAGACCTTATGTAAATGTAGGACGAAACAGGAAAGATTTTGTATATGAGGCGAATGTGGAAATTTATGGAATTTGGGACCAAAAGTTAGGGCGACTACGGAACTAATCGATTTTTCTGTACTTTACTAGTAGCAAAAATGCTTTTGTAACAATTGTGGACAGTGGTCATCATCTACGTATTTTTTTTTCATCTCTGTGAATTTGAGATTATCTTTAGATTTCACTGTCCTGTAATAATAAATCGTGTAAAGCTGTCTGGATCTGTTAATATATTTTATAATGCCCACATAATATGTCCAAGTATTTCTTGAATAATAATGAGCTATTACGTAGTCGCCTATATTCCATACATATTCCTCTACATTTTCAATATCAGTTTCCTTACTTTTATATTGTCTTTCCAGTTTTACTTCGTGGCTTTACTTGGTGGTTTAAATAAAAAAATATATTGAAAAGCAATTCTATAAAAATACTGCATTGATGTACCTCTGGACTGTCCACAGGTACAAATCTAACTTAGAAAAAGTAACATGGTACCGGTCTCTAAATTTATGTAGGAAAGCAAGAACAATGCCTTGATAAATTACGAAAACACTAATGAAATAGTTGCAAATAACCACTTATGTTAGTAATTTTAGAAATGAAATAAAAATTAATTAATTGTAACTTACTTTTTGCAATAAAAACATTTAGTTGTCGTTTTCTCCTGTTGTCTAGCAAATCACAATATGGCTGTCAATTAGTGTTGCTATTTTAAATAAAACGATATGTGTGCGTTCAAGTTCAAATTAAGACTTAAATATATATACTTTCTGAAATAATTTTACTGTCCACAGGTAAAGTTGTCCATTGGTAAAGCCCTAGCCCCTATTTTATTTTTTTACAACATTTTCCTTAAAAAAATATCTAATGCAATGTTTTTTGGAACTTTGAATACCGTTTGTTATCATATATCTATTATATAATAACGTGTGTTTTGCGTATACCATTATCGATTAGTAATAATATGTAAATCCGATATAATATGTGAATCATCAATTATAATCATAACCTTGTATTTGCTGTAATCCTTTAATTAAAGCATGTCCATTTTTCTAATCTATTAATACAAAAAATTCACCTCACAGTGTTTCCTTCGAAACGGCTGAACCGATTTTGATGTTTTTTTTATATAGTCTCGGTGAATATGAGAATAGGTGGTAATCTACTAAGTGTTAAAGGTTTCCCACTCAATTTATTTTATTTATATATTTCTACTAAACTAATGTTTAAAAATTAAAATGGCAGAACAACGTTTTATCAGCTTTTTATATTACATTTAATCGTAGAAACCTGGTGGTAGAAGCTGATCAACGCCTAGATACTATAGATGTTACTGGCGCGTCGATTTTAAATAACCCTGTACAAGTTATACAAATTGAGCCCAACCCCAAAGCAAGCAAATTATATGCTTGTGTTTTGGGTGTTAGTCAACGATACTGATACATAGAAATACTTAAATAGATACCAGGATAAATTGAATAAACCCTCAGACCCGGAAAATGCAAACATCTAAATGTTCATCACACAAACGCCTGCCTCCGTCAAGAATCGAACCCGAGCCTCGCGGTAGGTTGGTGTAGTCAGGCGTATACGTTAGTCACGCGACTAACGAGGCGGTCAATTATTTGTTATATCTAGCCATCGTAAGCCATCGGTTATCCAATCTCCAGCTCGGAATGCGATAAGCACTGATACGATGGTGGCAGCAATAGGTAAGCTGGTATCAATATCAGACACTTGTTGTGTTACACAACAACCTTCCACCTGTTTATGACTAACATTGGCGAAGAAATACATTAATCAAAATTGCCACAACAGGACCTGGCTTTCAACACATCTCGACGTTTTTTTTATGGTATTGGAAAGCAAACAAGCAGACGGATTTCCTGATGGTAAGAAATTCACGCCGCCTAGAGACACCAATGGTGGTAATGGTGCGTTGCCAACCTTAGGCCGGGATGTTAGGCCTCGAACAAAAGTAAGTTTACCGGCTACTAAAGTATCTTCACGCCCATATCCCCAAAGGAGGCAGAGGCACAACCAGGACACCCACTATTAGCCGAAGACACCAAGTCCAACAATGTGATAGGTGTAAGGTGGCAAGGCTATCGAAAACCGAGCACATATCCAATTCAGGCAACATTGATTTTATTAGAAATTTGAAAAATACTATTTCTTTTTGTTGCCCGACCCGCGATCCAATAAGGGACCCCGTGGAGTCAATTCCTACACCGGATAGCTAGACCACTGAGACTGAATTATTTTTTATGCAACATTTAATGTTTTTCAGGGTGCAGCACAACTGTTTGGTATTGGAGTTCTTATGACATCGTTGCGGACAATCATACCCAGAATACTCACACCTGGCAAGGCTTTGAAGTCGCTCAAGTTCTCACATTTGAAGTTAGGACTTTTCTTTGGTGGCTACATAGGGATATATCGGGTGAGTTTTACTTAGATATGTACATTAAGGTACTTTTAGGCTATATATATTTTGTTAGTAAAAAAAGTTTGTATGTAACAAACTTTTCAAAATTTGGTATTAAAATAAAGAAGTTATTTTGATACTAATTCTTCATAGTTTGTTTTTGTTTACATTTTTTAAAATAAAATTCGTATCTACACATAAAAGTACACTTTTTTATATATATAAAATAGGTAGGCAAACTAGCCGACGGTTTTCCTAATAACTTAGTATTAATTAATTGTGCGTTGCCAACCTTCGGCCGGGATGTTAGATCTCGAGCAAAAATAAGTTTATCGTCTGCCTTATCCTCGGGACCGAAGCACGTCAACAACAAGCGCTGACGTTATGGCGGCAGGAATAGGTAAGGCGGTGGTACCAATCCGGACGAATGGTTGCGAAACTCGACCACCTAGTAAGCCACCAACACAGCGTTGCCATATCTACGTCTTTTTACGTAGATCTACGCATTTAAGGCCTTTTGTGCGTACCTATCTACGTACTTCAGTTCAAAATCTACGTAATTTCTATCAAAATTTACGGATTAGCTAATTAGTAACACTTTAGGCTAAATAGTTTTTAATTTCGTTATTTTCGAGAAAATATGTTGAGAAATTAGCGTAATATCGAACATATTAACAAACTTATATCGCCTCTGTGGTCTAGCGGTTTAGTTGTTGGACTTGACTGCATGAGGTCCCGGATTCGAATCCCGGGTCGGGCAACAAAAGAAATTGGGTTTTTCCAATTTTCTAATAAAAAAAATATTCTCGGGATAGGATATGTGCCCGGTTGGCGATAGGCTTGCCACCTATCACATTGTGGGACTTAGTATCTTCGGCTAGTCGTGGGTACCCCGGTTGTGCCTCTGCCAACCAATTTAGGGGTATGGGCGTGAAGATACGCTTTTTTAATAAACTTATCTATAAATTTAGTGACTATAAATTTAATCTCTTTATATATAATACTTGTTTCAGTTCTGGCTAAACCATAGATTTAGGATGAAAATTAAATGTATATTCTAAATATATGGGCTAAATAAAATACCCGCGTAATCTAAAATAGAAAATGAATGAGAAAAAATATGGCCGCACTCCTTATCGTTTTTCACATTACTGATATTTATGTATCGAGTAAAATTAATCTATTGTGGTTGTATTTTCTGCACTTTTGTTCAATCAAAGTAAAAAATGAAATATTAATGTTTAACGTATATATTTGTTTGAACGTATATATTTGAAATTTGCTTGAGTACTTAAAGACGCCCCTTCTGACCCAAGAACCTGACTTGACTTTCTATTACGAGTTGCGACTAATTTTTAATAGTAAAAAATAAGCCCTATTTATCTAAATCAAGTGCATACTTTAACTTCACTTATGGCAAATTTGGCACAAAAAAAATTGTTATAAATAAATAAAAACCTTTTTGGATGTTTGGAAAATAATAAAGGAAAGCTTGTATTCTTGCAATGGGTAATCTTAAAATCAATTAAAACTAATTAACTTGTAGTCATATCGATGTAAAATTGTTGTTAAGTAACAAAACATTTACAGCAGCTATGTGGTTAAAAATGGGATTGTTGCGAAAATATTACCTGGTAACTAGGGTAAGTTCGCCTGTTCGCGTCCAGCCCCCAGTTCGCGTCCATTTCGCGGACATCATTTGAAAAACTCTTAAAAATAAGTGTACTTACAAACTAGGAAAATGAAAAGTCGTTTCTGCCTATAATACATTTTATTACAAACACATATACACAGACAAAAAAAAACGTTCGCATAACTTTTCCAGTCTAAAAAAATTATAAATCTTAGCTATGCAAAAAAGTGTGTAAGCATCTATAATTTTAGTAAAAAAATAGTGAACTGGCGCGTGTTTCATACGTAATTCCTCAATATTTTAAGCTTATTCAAAGTTGGCATTTATTCCTAGACCTTGAAAATGAATATAAGAATTAAAAAAATGATGATTTTGATTGATAATTGTATTTTAAAAAGTTAAATGAGGTGGACGCGACCTGGCACATCAATTTTATGAATCAGCCAGTTTGCGTCGACGGTGGACGCGAACTCATCTTGCTATCTCTCTCTAACTTGATCCTTTATTTTATTACAGGGAAATGTGTGATAACGATGGGGTTTTAATTTATTTTTATCTACCATTATTACTATGCTTACTAAAATTGCCAATTTGCGTCTACATAATTATTGTAATAGAAAAAGATATAGGTGTTGAAATTTACCTGGATGCAAACTGGATGGATGGATGGATGGACCAGTTTGTGTCCACTTGTGTATTTGAATACTAAATCTTAATAAACTCTTCTTAAAATAAAATTAAATCAGACAGTCTTATATAGGTGGCAGTCGATAGAGTGCGTTGCATCATGCCTTCGGGACTAGTAGCTGCCACTGCTCCGGAAAGGAAAAAGCGCATTGAAGTGTTTCTGACTTATTCCCTTTATACAGAAGCAGCTGTATGATAAATTTTAACTATATAAAGGCAAATATGTAAGCATATTCAGGTTTGTATCCCCAAAGCAGCTGACAAATATACAACTAGGGCAACCGGGCACATGTTCTATCCCGAGTGTCGATGTTTTCATTAGAAAATAAAAAAAGATAAAGAGTATATCAAAAAGGAAAGAGGGAACACGACAGGTAAAAGAAGTTAGGAAAAAAATTGAAGGAATCTAAACATTTTTGTAAAATTAACGTGCACGATGTGAAATCTTTAAAAGAAAATTTACTTACTACCAGCAGATCCAACAAAATCTACTAAATATTTAACATGTATGTATTCCAAAATTAAGATACTTTGAATAAAAACAGAAAAAATGTATGACTTAGTGGTGACCTGCCTGATATAAACAATCTATGACCTAATTTTGGGATCCAAATCATCTGAGCTGTAAACAGTAATGAATGACGATTGGAAAGAAAAAGGCGTACCTAGTAACATTTGAATACGATATGAAACCGAAATAGCAAATGAAAGAGATGTAGCCAGAACGTATTCAAGAGTTTTAGTAGACGTGTTAGTGCTGGAATAAACAAATTAGTTTGTTTATCCCGGTAGTGCTTTTAGCAGGGATAGATAGTTTGATTTACATCATTCGTAGCAGTGAGATCAAAGAAAGAGTGGGATCAAAAAAGTTTTGGTACAATAATGAGTAAGGGCATGTTCCGTTGGTTCGTTCATGTTGTAAAAATGGTAGATGAAAGATTGCCAGTATAGACATATATTGTGGATAAAGTACTGTGAAGTGGATAAATATACTTAGTTACCCGGGGAGACCTAAGATGACTTTCCATGGTCAATTTAACCCAGGGCCAACTCTTGTCCCCACAGTCTCCACTACCAGCTTTTTGTATGAAAAAAGTAATTATTGTGAGGTAGCTAGTAACACTTGGTACTCGATATTCGATATAGGCGTGAACATATTTATTTTATAAAGAAATAGTTAAAACCCAATATTTCTTAAAAAAATCTTAATAAAATCTCCCCTTAACCCCTTTATAAGTTAGTGGACGCAAACTGATCCATGGGTGGACGGGATCTGGATTTTATGGACGCGAACTGGCGAAATCGCCTTATTTCGGTTACTTTATTTATTAAAAAATAATCACTAGACATTTTCATCCTAAAATAGACTATACTAACGATGGGTTACAATATTAGTTAATTCAAAACTAGATCCAAAACATTTTTATATTTAACCTCAAACCTGCAAACTCCACTAAGTGGACGCGATCTGACGATAATGATTGGTAAAATTTTACTTTGAAACATTCGTTTCATACATAAAGATCAAGCTATTAAAAGCATACAAAAAATACATAGATCTACGAACCTTTCATCGTAATTTTTACTAAATGTATGTAATTTTGTGATTAATTATCCCCCTTAGAGGATATTTTTTTTTATTTCGATCAAGTTCGAAAATATAGTCGCAACGTCGTAAACGTCTTAATTCTATGTTTGCCCTCATCTTATCCATTTACGTCTCATAATGCATTTGTCTTATATTCAATCCATAGATTTAGGATGTACTAGATAAACAAAGTCAGTTAAAAAGCGAAACCAAAAAAATATGCGTGAGTGTGAGTAAATTGTTTATGTATGTTTTTTAATTTTATTTTGCCGCCATTTTTCGCCAAACGTGCTGGCTATCGGGCGGGAAAATCGCT
>NJDC01002226.1:302081-319818 GCA_002245475.1 Calephelis virginiensis | reverse complement strand
CCGACCAACATTTTTTTTAATTATAAAATTGGAAAAATCCAATTTTCTTTATGTAAGACGACCCGGGATTCGAACCCAGGACCTCATGCAGTCAAGTCCAACACCCGGACCGCTAGACCACAGAGGCTACGCCTCATTACGCATTAGATTGCCTATGAAATTTATAGACATGGGCAATGATGAATGTATTTGAATGGTAAATTGAATGATTCTTTTGCAACGACAAACAGTTTTGAAATTAAAATAAATAGCTTGTAATTCTTTTGTAAACAGTTTAAATTATAAAATGTTGTTTTGTGAAAGGCAACTTTTGTGCGAAATAAAGGCTTCCAATCGGTTTTAAGTAATCGACTCCGAAAAATAATTAAAATCAAAATCAATTTATTTTTATTGGCTGCATTGATTTTGCATCTATTTGATTTTAACTGTTGATTAACAGAAAATAAAATAATAGTCTTTTAGAAACAAAAAAAATATATCGACTTCAAGTAATCGATTCTAAGAAGTAGTCAGGTGTTTAAAATCATTTGTTTATTACGAGTGTTAAAGTGTTAGGATATTTAACCTCGTATAGTTTTGCTACTGACTTGTGTTTACTTTGTGACTGACTTAAGTTTTTTTTTGTAATGGAATAGTATTAATAACTAGAAGAACTTCTTTACCTATATTATTAAATGGTGCTTTAATTATTCATTCGAAATGAGTTTCAAATTAAAAAATATACGTAGAAAAATGTTTTATAAAAACAAATGTAAACCTATATAGTCTGTTTTTTTTAAATTCCGATTATATAAACAAATAGCACATCATAGAAAAACATTGAAGTTTCACACCAATCTTATTCATTAAATTCAACATGAATGGTTCGAAGTACTCTTTCGCTCTAAGCAGAACGTTTAACACTAAAATCTGTTTCGGATTTATCATTTTAACACATTAAATTTAAGTAAGGTTTCGGTCAGTTTTTAACTTTTCTATAAACAATGCTTAGTGACCATTAAGTTTGCAAAAGTAAACAGTAACGTTTACGAGTTCAGGTCCTATTGTAGGTTGCTAAAACAAAAACAACAAAACGCAGATAACGTGTCTTATTCTCCATTATAATTAAAGTAGTGCCACCTTTCTTGGTCTTTCGATCAGTTTTTTACTCTCCAATACAAAATGTGATGCTATTATAGTATTAAGCACGAAAAAACTTTCCGTAATATTTTTGTAATGTGTTATTTACTTATCTAATAAAATAACAACTACAACAACCAGCGCCAACCGGGCACACGTCCAATCCCGGGCACCGCCATTTCCATTAGAAAACTCAAAACGAACACTTTCCACTTTTTCCCTGTCGCCCAACCTGGGGATCGAACTCTGGACCTCAAGGAGCTAAGTCCGACGCCAAACCCCCAGACCACAGTAGATCAGATTTTAAACGTGTTTTTCATTACCAGTTTAAAAAAAAAGTCATTCACCACTTTCATTATTTTCTTACCGAATATACACTATTCATTATGTTTTGGCAAGAAAGAAAGATAAACAAACACACTCTCCCTATAATATTACTACTATGAATAATATAGCACTACTATTTACTAAATCACTATACTGGTATTGACCAATAAATATCATTCATTCACGGTAGTATGTCATTCTTGTTGATTCTCTTTTTTGATAATTCCCAACCCTATTCATTGTCTACGGCTTCCTAATGTCACTGTTCCGCCATTGTTGTTTACCAAATTGGCCTCCTAAGAAAAAACAGACCTTAGGAATAAGCCAATTGAGTAGCACAAAGTAAGTAAGGTGATAGTTGCGATTTCTTTCGGTACGTAAATAATAATTCTTATCTATTTACCTAAACTTATCTATCAATCGTCACTCATCACGTCACTAGATCATGTATCGATATCGATACTCTACTTTTTCTGGACAGCCTTATAATGTCAAAATGGCCGCCATATTTAGTAGCCGACGGTATTTCATGTCCATATACTCAGAGGTCAATGGTTTTAGCTAATATTTGTGTCAAGAGTCTTCATAACCGGCGTGTTTGTTGAAAAGAGTTATGAATGTGAAGGAAGTCAGGCAGCTCTGCAAGGATCGTGAGATTTGACCCTCGATAGACTCTGCCTCCCACATAAGGAACTTGGCTTGAATATATGTCTCAAATTAAAATTTGACATAGAAAACCAAGTACAATGGCCGAGATTTACAAGAGATTTCTGACATCTGACCTGTGACATAAAACCGTCAAAAGCATTGACTTTGTCTATATAAATGAAACGTGAAATCTTTATTCATATTTACTTGGAAATGAATTAAACTTAAATATAATACTATAGAGAATGTACGAGTCACTATTCTATAATATCTTATCTATAATATGTAATATGTATAAATTACGCGTCACGTTGATTCATAAACTACTTAAACGATTTTAATCAAATTTGTACACATTATGCTTTCAACTTAAATATAGGTTAGTTTATATTACAATTTGTCGCGGGCCATCCCGCGTGTCACATCTAGTTAAACAATACAATATAATAGTTAAATAACAGTTAATGTGTTTCTGGTACAATGTCGTTCTCATTGTATGTTTCAATTCGTGCGAAAAACACAAACAAATAGTGAAAATCATTGCTTGGCATGTATATATAAGTATAAAATAAAAATTTCGTGTCAAATTGTCTGTTACCATTCTCATCTGAAACAGCTGAACAAATTTTTTTGAGATTTTTTAGCTACACTTGGCAGGTTTAAAAACAGGTTTATCGATATTTCATCCCCTTAAGTGATGTGGGTGGTCAAACCCAATTTTCTACTAAAATAATCTAACAAAATTTAAACGGCTGAGTTTGTTGGATCAGTTCTTATGCGTATAACATTCGATCGAGAATAAACATATTATTTTTATTATATTACGTACCGAACATGCTAGCGGCTCTCCTGGTGTTAAAGATTATCGTCGCCTCCATAGTGGATATGCTGCGGATTTTTGTTGGTGTCAATAAATAAATAAAAAGGGACACAGTCTTTACTTTTTTAAAATAAACGAAAACGTAATCACATTCAAACATAGTTTGTATTTTTTTTATGCCTCCACTACACGTAGATAGATTCGTCTGCAGACGTTGGTAGTCGCATCCGCAGATGAATCTCTGCCAGCCGTCCATACGTCTGTATGCCGATCAGTCTTTGCTGGTTCTCATCAGAAGCAACACGTACGCACGCAAAATGGATAGAGGCCGTAGCTGCCGCAGTTATTTATTTATTTAGTACCTACAAGTATTATTTTAAAAAATGGAAAAGAAGTTGTTGGTGGATGCTGACTATACATAGAAACCGAATGAAGTGGGATTTCTTTTACCATCAGGAGAATTTAATAATTTTGTGAATGTTTCCTCAGTATTCATGTTTGCCATTTAAACGAGCAAAAAAAAAGAACTGCAAAAATTACGCGTGCACTTTCTTTCGCTTCCCGATGAGAACTGATGCGTCGTCAGACGTGGACAGAGCGCCGCGCGCTCGCCCTAGAACCCTTTAATCTGTGCCACATAAACCGACAACTTACGGATAAGTGCCGGATGCATCGGCCGACGTCAAATACCTACAACAGACGAGCAAATCACCCCCTCTACATGTCGTCGGACGCGTCCGCCGATGCCATCTACAGATGAATCCGTCTACGTGTAGAGGGGGCATTAAATAAACGATAATATAATCACATTCGTTTTGCAGATCCTAATATCTTGGGCGTACAAACGGGGGATGATCCCCGAGCACTGGCCTCTGGTTGAGATCCTGTACTGTCTGTGCCAAGGCCTGTTGTTCCACTCGAGAGTGATGCACGAGGACGTATGTCCGCGGTACATCATCAACCTCATGACCACTGTCACTAGCACTAAGTAAGTAATCTCCAGAAACTGGTGAATTATTGAAAATTGCGTTTTCTATAACATTATTGGGTTTTTAATACTTTTAGAATCATGATAAGGTGGCCCTGAATTTTAGTCCAGTTAAGTAAATTTTAAATAAAATTAACAATCCACTTTGTATTTAGTGTATTATGTAATTTTAATAGCAAAATAATATGTAGAAGTTTTAATGACTGGAATTTCAAGGAAGGCTGGAAAAATAATTTTTGAAAGTATTTTATCGCAATTTCTTCAAAATGATTACTGTCAATAATGGGTGGAGATTAAAACTTATTAAAAAGATTGTATGACTTTCCCTTCACTCGAAATTAAACGAGTTAAGAATATTTTTAAGTTTAAGTAATGAACATACATTTAAACAGTTAAACAAAAGATATAAGAAAAACTTATTTTTTTTACATTTTTAAGATATAGATTTTTGATATAAAGACGGGCCTTGGCAGTAAAATTGTAAAAGACAAATATCGCCTTTATGCAATGATTACACAGTTTCGTGATACAGATCTCAATATTTAGTGGCTTTAAAAAGTAATGTAATATAATACCAACAATCAATGGATAATTTACCAATAGGAAAAAACATGGAGGTTTTGTTAAAATGATCATTTAACTGCATATTTTTATTTATTTCAAGCATAATTTTACGCATAAAATGAGCTTTTCGTTGTGTATATTTCAGTCCTTAAGTGACTGTACTTATAGCGCTCGTGACTCTTGGCTCTGCCCACTATGCATTAGTAGTATATATTTAGATTACAAATTTGTCACCAGTTTGCATTGAGAATTGGTACATCCCGGCGGCAAAATAGGAAATTATAAAATACAGTTTCTAATCATGAATTACTTTTTTTATTCCAGAGCGGATCAAATCCAAGATGCATTTATAAAGAAATTGTTACAATATGGTGTCATATAATTATAGTACATTGAGATTATGTTACTGTTATTCTGTTTTAGATTTTATTTTGACTAAGTTTAGTTGTAAACAAGGTTTTATTCATGTTCAAAAGTTAGGAATCCTAGTTTCTAGGAAACTTGTTATTCCTAAAACCTACAATATACAATACCTACCTATGTACTCCTAATTAATATAACACTAAGATTTTTTTTTGTATTTAGTAAAGAAGAACTACCTATATAATATGTATACAGGTAGTCCTTAGTTATTATAATACTCATTTTATGTACTTACTACACGTGGGGAAATATATGTTATTTTCATTAAAAAAATCCTCATCACATTTGACAAAATATGCTTATTATGAAAATCTAGAACACATATAATAAAAACAGTCGATTCTAGTTTCAAGTGATACAAGCATTTTTAATGAGTACTAGCCGACCTGCGGGGCTATTCAGTATTTTTTAGTGATAATCACTGGGTAAAGTGTACATCAAAGAACTGTCAAATGACGTGTTTTGTATTTGTTATCTCCATTGTATTTCTGTTGGTCACAGGAGATGGCAATTTAGAAATCACGTCATTTGACAGCTATTTGATGTACACTTGACCCAGTGATCATCACTAAAAAGATAAGGAATCAGTCCCTTGGGGAACGTCGTATCGTTTGACGTTAACAGCTACTGACAGCTTTTATGTAAAATAATAAAGTACTTATTGGGAGTTTTAGCGCCATCGTGAATGAAGGTGGTCGTAATTTTTCATTATTATTGAATTTCGTGTTTATATTGAGTGAAATTGGTTAATTTAGGTGGGAATTAGGTTAATTTTGTTCAGTGAAAGTGCACAAATGAAATAAATAATCATGAAGGAATTAGTGTATCGTCTATTTCTATGTATTCTATCTATATTGTCTGTCTATTTCTATCTATTTATATCTATATAGCGTGAGTAACGAAGCCACCGCTTTACTCAAGACCCTGACCTGACATGACTTTGTACGTAGTGACGAATGACTGCATATTGTATAAGAATTAACTTACTTGACATTTGCAATGTAGTCATGAAAAACGATTGAAAGCCATATTTATAAAAGAAGAAGAAGAAAGTACTTATTGTTTTTCCCAATTTTCATGCAAATTTCTCGTTTTTTTTTAAATAATAACTGTTTTCTGACAATAACCAACACAACAAAGAGAGAATTAGCGAATTCGGTCCATCCGTTTAGGCATGATGCGATAACTACGCGAAATCTTGCTCGAGGTCTAATATCCCGGCCTCCCGGCAACGCACCATTACCACCTTTGGTGCCTCTGGGCAGCGTGAATTTCTTACCATCAGGAAATCCGTCTGCTTGTTTGCCTTCCAATATCATAAAAAATGGTTATTCATGATAACAATAACATCCTAGGACAAACAACACAACTTTGTTTTTACTTTGTTTTATGAAGAGCCATTGTTGGTGATCCATATCAAGGGACGTAATATTATGTACTTGTATAATACTAAGCATAGTATATATAGGTCCTTCCAAAATGGTGTTCAAATATTTAGACGTGGTACATTGAATAAAACATATCCATATAAAAATAATGTAATTAATTAATATGAATTTTGAGTGTGATGACGTAACAGATTGCTGCAATGTTATTTCTTAAATTGTACTTTTTTTATTAACAATGTTTGTACGCCACTGGGCTAGAATTTGTCGTTCTTTTAAAATGTAATGTTCATGACATGTACCTAACTTCCACAAAAAAAAACAATTTAAATAGAAAAAAATATCAATATTATAGTACGATTTTTTTTACTTGGTGTACGTAGAATAAACTCGTCCTTTAATATACATAATAAAATTAGTGAAATACGTAGTCAGTGAACTAAATGTCCCGGTACTTTTGGAACCAAATCTATAGCGTTTATAGAAATAACTAATAATAAAATAATGACTGGTCTGTTATCAACTGTTATAACGTCACTGTTTAAAATACATTGACCTTTTGTCCATATGCGCATACTTAATTTTGGCTCTTGTATAATTAATTTCGCAGACCTTATACTATTAAAAATTGTATTAAACAATATAACCAAAGCGATACTAAACTTAAAGTAATTTACTGATTTTACTAACTCAAATGAATGAGTTTATTCTGAATGTTGTAAGTCCTATGATAAACCGTGCCGTAATATTGAAGATCAAAAATCATTTTAATCAATATTTCTTTGTATTTCTTTCACTTATGTAGCCTGTTAAAAAATTAAACGCTTATTTTGGAAGGAGCTTAAATTTTATGGTTTTGGTACTATACATTTTGTGTCTAATATATTGGCTCGTACGTAAAAATTGTCTATCTTTTTAAACATGTTTAGGAACCATACGCATGGTACAACATTGATTTGCTTAAAAATTAAATATACACACATCCAACCCCTACACTTTGTAGTAATTGGCTCCGATATCTACAATGCTGTAAGTACATGAAATACACACGATATTTCTATTCGCACAAACCATATTATTAAGTAATGATTCAATTGCTAAAATATAAGGCCATATTACAAGATAAATTGTATATAAGTAACAGACAAATAGTCGCATTAGGCAGGATTTGTACCTGCGAATTTTTATATTGACTGTCACTGCTCTTTCAGTGGGTTGTCAAAATATTTTTTCTTCGTTTTTCGATTAGATTCGACATATTATGAGTTTGGGAAAAAAATGCATTTATATTGTTAGTTTAATTTTATTGGCATTATAGAAATGGCGTTAAAGACTAAAAATTGTAAAAAAAAAATTAAAAACGTGATGTAAGAATTTAATTGAAATATTTTATTATTGGGCTTTTCCAGGGATATTTATTATGTCATACACTTTAATAATTTTTTATATGTGCATGTTTCACAAATGTACGATCGGAGGTTTTAGAATAAACTCTTAAAACAATATTGTTTCAGTTGTACCAGAGATAAGAGAATATACACGGATCCTTATAAAGCATCGACCAAATTTTATTTTTAGCAAGTTAAGGTCGAAATAATATTGCGTTTCAAATGTTAATGCCAAATTTAATTATTTTTATCAACATTAATTTAAAATAGTCCGCAAAGATACTTTACGGACTGTCACAGTATGTCATACCTATTTTAGTACGAGTTATGACGTCACTAGCCTGCGCACGCGATTGCGGTTGGCTGGAATCAGTTAAAACTTTGCTTTGCTTTGCTGTCAGATAAACATTGTATTTCTTTTTTTTAATTTTAATTCGATTTGTGCTATTGATTCTAAACAGTCTCTAAAAAATTGGCTGGTTCTTTAAATGTTACCCTGTATATATTGTCTTTGGTAGTACTAACTGCCATATTTGGTAGTAATAACTGACGATTATATAATATACATACTTCTATAGTAATTTAATACATATCTGTCTGTTACGCCTTTAGGGCTAAACCGTTGGGCCTGTATCTCGATGAATAATATATTTATAGTTAAAGACCCGAGATCAAACATAGGCTACCTTTTTTCAAGCAAACAACATAGACATGTACAGCACCGTTCATTTTTTTAAGTCGGTTACAAAGTGCTAAATCTTTAAGAAGGATAGATTATGCGTTTTTAATTTAATGTTTCCTTAGATTATTGGAATATATTTTTATTTGGTTATCTTGGGCTTGTGATTAGGTTATGACAGGGTTTATTTGCATAAAAAAATTTAGTTTTTATTGGTAAGTTTAGTTTAGTTTTGCTAAGTAATTTTGACAGATGTGTCAATCATAAATAGCTGTTAATTTCTTCATTTCATAATCAAGCAAAGATCGTATTATTTAAAACTTAACGCTCTTTCAAAAATTTATGCACTATTTTTGTCATTAAGGCACATTTTTATTGGTAGGACAAGGTCGTTAAATCAATTTAGTGTTCTAGATAACTTTTTTTATAACTCTTTCTATCTAAATAAGTTACTCTAACCGCATGAGACATCTTTAGGAACATATACTAAAATATTTCTTTAAAAATGTGAATAAATAATCTGTGTGTGGCATTACTACTGTATTTATTTCTTAATTCATTCTTTCATCTATTCCGGATAAAGAGAAATATAAAATTCAAGAAAATTGGTCGAAGTGTTCTTGAGCTATAAATTCATATTCTTGTTTAAAATCATCAATATACATAGAAAGATCGCAAAATACTTGTGTCTTTATGTAAATAGCTAATGTACGAAGACATTTTTAAATGCTGCCTACGCACAAATTGTTTATTATATAATAGTTTCTAGATTAGATTACATTAGTTATGAAAAATAACATAAATGATTTGTAATATTTTTTTAAGTACAATTTAAATATTTTTTTTAGTTTTGGCAATGGTGCAGTTTTCTGCTGTGCACAAACTACACTTATTTGAAATGCACGCTATCTTTTTGAAATGAAACAAACACAAAAGGGATGGAACATTTTGGACATATCGGATTAGTCGGGATATATTAAATCGATACGTCTTTAAACAAAGTCTACCGACTAATGGATTAAATGTCATGTAAAAACTAATCTGACAGCATTAAACATGTTTTATCTTTTTCTATTACTGTCGTTAAAAGGAAATAGCGAGACCATAAAATTTGTTTAGTCAGTGCGCAAGAAAAATGCAAGAAAAAAGAAAAAGTGTGATTGTTCTAAATCTACGATATAGTGCTTCATCAATATTGAAAAAACATTTCAGCTTTAATAGTAAAAATCGCAATAACATACAAGTGTGTGTCCGTGTAACCCTGAAGTTAATGAATGAATACACATTGGTTCACCGATCATTAAAATGTCACACTGATATCATAATGCTTAACTTCATTAAAAAAATCCTTCGTGTACCGCTAAACAGACATTTTTACCTTGGAATAATCTCTACCGGACAAAATTAGGGTAAAAAAGACAATTTCAAGAAATAAGCTATAGAAGGGACATTAAGGTCATTGTGCAATATCGGTTCATGTGCCATATTTGCTACAATTCCTATGATCTTTTATATTCTCAAAGTAATTATATTATTCAGTGCAAAGATTAACTAATAAAACCCATGAAATTTGGCCTAGGCGTTCTTCAGCTTTGGTGTGATATTTTTTGTCCTCTTTTGACTTCACTTTGGTTGAGAAATAACATATTACTATATTAATCAAATGTGGTGTCAAGTCGAGCTACTGATAAACAAAATATTTGGTATTTAAAATCCGTATTTTAAAAGCTCTAAATGCTGCTTTCATGCTGGTTTTATTTACTTTTACTTGTAGTACACAAATATAAGATACACCTAATTTTATACCGTACATGCAGCTTATATAAAAGACCCATTGAAAATATGTATGCATCAACGACTTATAATTACAAATTTTTAATCAAATTAATTATTACTAATTTTCATTTCTTTCTCAGTGTGAAGAAACCATGCGTGTTAGAAAGGTATTGTAAAATAATTTACAATCTATATCTCAGGGCTTCCCAAACTGTGCGACGCGACGCCCTGGGGCATCGTGGCACTGTCTCATGGACGTCACGTGTCAATGCTACCGAGTGATTAGACTCGTACTTTTTATAACTGGTAACTAAATTTGGTCCACGGGGTGAAAGATGGGTTAAGAGGAGACATAAAAAATAGTTCTTGTACTATAAAAATGGGAAGTGTTTGATCCGGAGGAGAAGACTCCTCTGACACTGAGTGGGTTAAAGGGCGTCGTTAAAAAATAACACAGTCACTGTGCAGATAAGTTTGGGAAGCCCTGCTATATCTCAAATCTTTTCAAAGAATAAAGACATTTGGTGAATTACCCAGGTCGGTTGTGGATTTTTGACGGGTCGTTGATAGCTACATTTACGTTATTTGATTGGGGATTGAGTCGGCTGGTATGATCATTTTTTAATTTACTACTAGATCACAGCTTAATACTATAGTATAATATATTAGTAAATTCAATGTGACTTTTATAATTTATGACAAAAATATCAACTATGATTTAGCTTATAACGAAAATTTCATGTTTTGCACTCAAACAGAGCTTTGCTAGGCAAAAAATGAACATTTCTTTAATTTTAGTTTTGTTAAATTATAAAATTTTAATTGTAAAATATCTTTTTAAATAGTTTCAGCGGTTTCAGAGGCCCTTCACATACTTCCTTACATGTTCCTTTATATCTTTTTTTGTATCGATAAAAAGTGAGTTACTAATTCGAATAAAATTAATTTATTCATACTTACGAACATTTAATATTATATTTATTTGTAAGTGTTGTTGGGTACTACTACTACATCACATTAATTTATTTTGTTATTTAGTCATTTATATTAAATATGCTACATTTAATAAAGGAAACAAATAAATATTAAGGTCAATTAACAAATCAATAATTATTATAAAAGATATGTTAAAGATAAGCCTTTAGATAAAGAAGCGTATAATATTCAAAATTAATTAGGTACTAGAAGAATTGGTTTCTATTTGGCTAATTTAATCTAATATAATTATTTATAGGGGTAATTTAAGTCAAACAAGGCACAGTACAAATATGGAACAGTAGGGAAAGTAACCCTTGTTGATAAATTATTTACTTACCTACACTCTATTGAAACAACAGGGTTGTAATATTTTTAAATATCGGTTTTCGATAACTATGAAGCTTACAAATAGTGTAAGTAGGTAATGTCATGCCTTAACTTTTGCTACGCTTGTGACATTTGTAAAATGATCGCGAAAATAAATAACAACGAAATTACTCGCCTTGATGCGACAATCGCTACAACAGCACCGCGAAAACCGCTTCGAAGCATCGTCAATGTGCATGTTTGTGTGAGTGTGCTGTTTCGAACGTCTGTAAGTAGTTTCCATACTGTTTCATATTTCTACCGCATAGTAGGTGTCGCTTTTATTATTATAGTAGAAGATCCGACTCCACATCGACTTACACTGAGCTGGTAATAGAATGAAACATATTTTAATCCAAATAAAATAATTTAATTTGTAATTTTCCGCCAAAAAATGTATACATATTATGGCGTAACAAAACAGGCAAAATAGTGCGCTGATAATGAATTGGACTTACCGGAAACTAAAACTCCCAAATATATCTAGCTCCACACAACACACACCACTAAACTGTTTTTTTTAGCACCAACAATACATACACTACTAAAAACTCAAAGGAGGATTCGACTGCACTCCACGAAGGTCGAACAGACACATATTTTGTAATAAATTTAGGATGTTATAAATGTTATTAAAAATGGACTGCCTTAAAAATTGTAGACATGTATTTTTGCTTTTTTCCGATTTTTTTAGACAAACATACATAATCGTGTTTGCAATAAAACAGCCCATATGTTGACATGTTTTTTTCTTTCTTTCAATCCCGCGAAAATAACTGGCATCGACATATCTGTTTACCCAGGTAACCCAACTTCTGCACATTTTATATATCTTATACTTTACGTTAGGAAATAATTCTCTTATTATCTTCGAGTAGCAACTTTTAATTAAAAATATTTTTTATAAATTAAAAAAAAATGATTTTTTTTGCCAACCGAATTTTATTAATTTTTATAACATACTAAAATAACATATTATAAAATGTGTTTTGTTCTATTATGATCTGTAGTGAAGGTCGACCGTTACATCAACATATGTTAAGTAAATATGAAAAGTAACTTTTTAAAGATTACATCACAAATAATTGAAATATTAATAAATTTGTGCGTTATCCTTATGAATAGTACTAAAAATTGGTGCTTTGTCTATTGGTTATATAAGGCCAATTCACATTAAAATTAGGCTGAATTCTCATGTACTGGTCTTTTTTATGAATTGATTATTTGTAAGAAAAAAAAATACGCTGCACTACACCAAACTGACTGAGGCTGTCTTAAAAGCACTTAGAAGTTTGAATGTCAAACCTTCTATGCAGGTAACCTTACAACTCTTAAAATTGACATGTACAAACGTAATAGTGAAAAGAATTATAGTATTTTGGCGTCAGTGACGAGTATGGCGGTGATCCTACTCCGGATGAAAACCTAAAAGCTAAAATTAAACCTAAAACCTGTACCTGACTACCTCTTATTGAGAGTCACGGTGCGAGTGTCTGGTTAAAGTAGAAAAGCAATTTAAAACATGGCAATAAAACTTAGTGTTAATTTTTAGTGTTTTCTTTTAAATAAACAAAATTCGCATTTAAAGAAACGCGAAATACGCTATAGTATTTTGAAAGCCATATTTTGCACAACTGGCGTATAGTTAAATCGAACAATACAAAAATATGTTATCATAAGTTTTCTACTGTATGTAAATACTTGTAATTTTCTATATAGTTGTTAAAATATGCACTTAAAAATTGCACCTAGTAAGTACTCATACACATATTTGGATACTGTTATGTAGTAGTGTGTCAACCCACAAAAAGACAAATTGGTGACTATTCTGTTAGTGTAGAGTGTATTTAACATTAAACAAAAGAGTTTAAAGTTATCCATTTGGTTTTAATTCACATAAATTGAAAAATAAAAGATTTAACTTAAAACATTTATACTTATTTATTTTAGCACAAATTTTGAAAAATGGACAAAACAGTTTTATAGTCACCATATTGATTTTTTGTGGGTTGACACACTATTGCTTATCACCATCCATTTTGTAGCAAAAAGCGCCATTTGACATGCATTTAAACTCCATTAAAAATCATGAAGCTATAGAATACTACTGGAGTACTACTACTTACACTCAACTTACTACTACTTACACTCCTAACAAAGATCGATGTCATTTACAAATATTGCTGACTCACTCTAATGTATCAGCCTCTCTTTCAGAGTCTTGTCAAGTCAATTAACAAACCCGAAGTGAGAGAGAGGCCGATACATTAGGGAGAGACAGAAATATTTGGAAATGACATCAGTTTTTTGTTAGAAGTGTAACCTCCAGTAGTAGTCTGTAGATTAACATATTGCTATAGAATTATTAAATTAGATTCGACATTCCTTTTAAATTCAAAATTATTATCTACTATTAAGAGTACTAAGCACGCTTTTCGATCGTATTCTGAACGTAGCATATTCTGTGAAGCTATGAATATGAGATACTTTTAAATTTTGAGGATATTCTGTTTTACGTCTTTAAAGTTGGAAACGAATTATTGGAGGCAACAGTATGTAGTAGAGCTTGACGTCTTGTTAAATTAAATATGACAGAATTTTTAATAACAAAAAAGCGGTTGTCTGTAAAGTCGATTTACTGACGATAGTTGAACGTGACAACGTCATAAGAACGGAGGCCGATTGTGCCTCTTTGTCGCTTGTTTCGCGCTCTCGCTTGCACTTCAAGCAATGGAACGCCTCAGAGCGAGGTAACGCCGCATGAGTCATGTTTTTTGGTGCGTGCAGCTGGCTCCATCGAATTATAAGACGTTGTCACGTCAAAAAACTATCGGATGTCAATTTTATGGAGCTATTACAATGGGTTACTATAAATTGTATACGATAATTTAGGCATCGAAATCTAGAGCGCTTTTAATCTAAAAATTTACAGTACTGACATTTAAATTATGCGCTTTAGCTTTACACTTAATTTTTAAATTGCCTGACCTAATCTAAATTTAAGAAATGATTAATCATGTGTAATAACAACTCTCTCTCTCTCTATATAAATACATTTGATTTCCGAAGCTTGATGAATATAGCCGAAGCGCATAATTTAAATAGTACTACTGTAGTTCTCTGTCTTTACAGGCGCTGTTAAAAGTCTTGATAGAAATCATTTACGGAAATGCTAGCTAGTATAGCGCCATAAACATTCAGACCACAGGACAGCGACGCACCTATAACATCTATGATGTCTATAGGCTACGCTTGTGTCGTACGATGACACCAGGGGAAGCGTGTGATTATTCGCTGACTTTTTACAAAAAAGTAAATGAATGAAAAATGCTTTCTGTAATAGGTACAATAAAAACAGATCATTCGTTCGATTTCGCGCAAAATTTATTGTTTCCATTATTATAAAAAAAACAGTGACATTTAATTACTCATCGTGATGAAATGTTGCGAGCATATAGAAAGAGAATTTTACAGTTGTGCAAACCTTAAAGTATTGTCTGGGAGCTGCATCCGATAATCGGTTTCTAACACTATCCTGTAAAAATTGACAATGCGACACACTCGTGCTGAGTTCAGAGTAGTATCGAAAAGATGCGTATTGTTTAGAGCTTACGCTTGCTTATGTATCAATTGTATTAAAATTAGTATATTGAAGTACCAAAAAGAACAAGTACCATGTATATTGTTATATTTTTTTAATAAAAGATTTATAAATTACATAGTTTTTTTTATAAAACCCATCATTCATAAAACCAAAGTATGTGACTATCATTCCTGGCAAGCAAGAATTTGAAATTGCAATGATACAAACATTCTTTGGCTGTAGGTAATCGAGGTCAGCTGATTAAACTGAGTCGACTGAAGCTGAAAAATTATTGATGGTAAGTATTATGCAAAAGCCAAAGGTAAAGCAGCGTTGTATTATATGTAAATGCAAAAATAACAAAGTAGGTAATTAATGTTAATAATATCATGATTGGTCTCTGAGTTTACGTTAAGTTTAAGAATCAGTCAACCTCTTCCACTCTTGGTCCACCTGAACTTACTGGCCTGGCGTAACTGGGGCCTCCACCGACACCGTGCAATTTTAACATGGCGGACTGACAAACTGCTTGAGCTGCTTTTAAATGTTGCTCCAGTTGTTCTTGTGATGCTTCAGGGTTAGTTTCCAACCACCGCAGTTGAGTGGTGCATTCGTTTAGCACTCCATCACGCTCGCTCTCGGTCAGCCTGTTACCAGCGTTTTCAACAGCCTATAAACATCGCAATCACGATTTTAGCAATTTGTGGTCTACTGCTACGGTTAGGAAGGTTACCTATTCCTCTCAACGGGTTTCAGTTGTTTAATTAGTCATTATGATGTGTCTTTGGGTAAATTAAAAAAATATATTTAAGTCCAATTACAGAAGATAATGCTGCTCAGGCAAAGGGTGTAAATTGGTACTAAATAGCCACAATCTTTTTAATAGATAAATACCGTTTTCGGCGTCAAACTAATTTTAAGTTATCGCTGTCTTCTTTCGACGAAAGTAACAGAAATAGACAAAACACTTTGAGTGCTGTCAAATTAGACCGTACACGTCATTTCTACATACGTTTAATCTTTCTCTCGGAAAATATTGATAAAAACATGATTAGACATGTCCACACCAATCTGACATGTCTAAACTGTTCCATCTCTTTTGTTTATGTTTCATTTGAGAAAGAAAGTATGCATCTATATTATATAATATATGCATCATAACTTTAGTTTGTGAACAGCAGAATCACCACCATTATATCTGTAAGAATATGTAAAGGTTAGGTACTTGGATTACTATTTGGGTGTTTTCAAAAGAGTACGTTTCTCAAATTAGTAGGTAGGTATACCTCCATATTCTTTGAATATGTCAGTTTATACCAGGTTAGTTATGTGTCATTATACTTACTAAGCTATCTTATATATAAAAAGCAATAATAGATAGGAATCTATCACATGTTAAAACCACCACAACAAAAGCGATGTATAGCTAAATTTGCCTGGGGTTGCCACCCTTACTTTAAAATAGCATAGAGTACCTATTGTGCTTTTTATCTTGTAGGCGTACATTATAATCTATGGTACCAGTATTTTTTTTCAAAAACTGATTATCACTGATTCGTTACTGGTATTGAGTATGAGAGAATGTATCCAGCAATTACAATTGGCTTTTGATATAAGTATGATAATATTGAACGTTGCGAACAAAAAAATAGCCACGAAAACTTTGTTTTAGGGACATATAAATTAATAGGTAAGTACTCTTTTTTTATGCCCCGTAGGTGCTTCGTCCTGAAAAAAGTGGACAACCCTAGATGTGTCATAGTTTTTGAGATTCTCAAAACTTTTTATTTAGATTTTAGAATTACGCTTCCATTTCTGATATCTAGTTGATATTTATGCCAGAAAATACCGTTTATTCTAGTTACCGTTTTGCATCCAAATAAGTAACCTTCCAGTTGGTTTCTGGCTTCAACTCTTTTTCTAATCGCCTCATCTTCTGCTCTGAACTTTTCAGCATCGTGCAACATTTTCTCAATTTCCGTTTTGTTCAGCCGCCCTTTATCATTTGATATGGTTATTTGTTCTGATCGACCGGTGCTTTTGTCTTCAGCATTTACGCTCAGTATGCCATTGGCGTCAACGTCAAAAGTTACCTCAATAGCAAAATACAAAAACCATATAAATTATATTTTTAATAACATGCTCGCATATGTCATACGCAACAGCGAAATCATAGAGAAAGTGGTAATGAAAGGAAGTGATGGTGTGAATGCATTACAATGCGAATAAGGAGGGATATAAGTACCCGGGCTACTAAGATTGATATTTCACGACCAAATCGGTCTGGTATGATCCGAGCTTGGTGAATCGCTGACTGACATGTTTGCTTAAAAAGGGTAAAGACTCAAGGCCCGCAAAAAATGTGCATATGGCACACAATACTCTCGCTTATACCAAGTGAAGATATCTATTTATGATAATGACGTGCAAAATGTACCTATTGTTAAACATAGAATATATAAATTTGACTTACTTCAATCTGAGGTATACCTCTGGGAGCTGGTGGAATACCATTTAGGTTAAATGTCCCTAATAAGTTATTATCTCTAGTTAGTGTCCGCTCGCCTTCATATATCTAGAAGTAGGACTATTTTAATTAATTCATTGAAATTATTAAATTAATATAATAAAATCTAATTTACATATTACTATACTCACTATAGGATCGTACCTATTAAGATATTTGAATATTT
>NJDC01002226.1:266920-287207 GCA_002245475.1 Calephelis virginiensis | reverse complement strand
ACAACAATGGCTTCTACTTATGCCATAACGACAGGAATAATGTATTTGACTGATGTTTGTTTTAAGAAAAATATTATACCCAGTGTATAAAGTGCACTAAAGTATTGTAGTCTCTGAAGTGCACTTCAATAAGAAAAAAACGAATTTTTGTATTTTAAAACATCTAGTAGTTTTACCTCTTACGATTATTTAAAGTTGGGTGGGTGACATCTTTTTTATTGAATCAGGCGTTACTTTGCGGAAATCCATTATAACAGATGTAAAATAAGCATTTATTTTGCTAATTCCGCGTAAGCAGTGTAACTGTTGTGGCAAATAACCCTCCAAACGACACAGAATGTGACAAGCCTAACTGACGCTCCCACAATCCACCTCTGCGACCAGAACACGAATATAGGAAGAGCTCGGGAAACAATATAAATTCTCACGTTCTTTACATGTGACAACCCTGCCTAAAGTTCCCACCTCCCACCTCCGCGACCAGATCACAAACAGAGTCCGAACACGGGAAACAAAACCACTTGTCACGTCCTTCGCCAACTTTGTCGAAGCACTCACTACAGAGAACACCAAATGGCACTTAGGCTCTTAGGCCTCGAGCAAAAGTAAGTTTACCTTACCTTACCCTCTGAACTGGAACACGTCAACGGCAAGCATTGACGTTATGGCGGCAGGAATAGGTAAGGGGGTGGTATCAATCCGGGCGAGTCGCTGCGAAACTACCACCTAGTAGAGTGTCGCGATGTTAGACGGTAAGCCTATCCTGCCCTTTTACGAAAGCAAGTAGTCTATTCTGCAAAGGAGCCGGACCAATACGGGAAAACACATAATTGTGAAAGTAATGAATTATTAAAAATAATGTGACCAACGAACAATCCATGCAAATTTTGAGTACGTTTTGTTAAAAACCACTCTTGACACACAACTTTTAATATAGCCATCGAACAAAATTCCTAAATTCGTGTGATATGCATACCTATACAAAGTTCAGGCATGTGTCGTCAAATGCTTGCACGCTTTTAGTAATGAGCGATTTTTTGATAAGTTCAAAAATGTGAATTTGGAGTTGCTTGATTTCAGAGTTTTTAAAATAGCAGTGTGATTCTTTTTACGTTGTTTGTATTATTAAGAAATCATTTGATTTTGAACAAAAATAAATAGTCACATACGATAGGGTTAGGCAGCAGTAGGTATAAATTTGGGTGAGTACTGCGCAGCTGCACGGAGTTCTACTACCTAGTTATGACAGCCTACTGGAATCATTTAGTAACTTAAATCACTAAAATACTATCATCAGGCAATGGTGTGTCACAGCCCGTTTCCTATATACTCATCCTGAGTGACTGAATTGAGAAAGCGATGGAATCATTACATGCCTGAGCTTTAAACATGCACATGACTGCCGGGGAGTTTGTTTCGCCGTTTCTTCTCCTGACTAGCTAAGTTTGGAAACAGTGGTAGTGTACGGTAGAAAGGGTTCAATTTATTTACATTTTAAAATTGTTTATAATTCATTATCCAAATTGTAATAAACATAAAACTAATTTTTTGTATGAACATTAAAACATTATGTCACATAATTAAGTAATTATTTTTAATAAATATCAAAATATTTGCATACCACATTATGGTAGAATATGTTGGAATGCTTAAATAATTTTGTGACAACTTCAACACGCATATTCCGCAAATAAATATATTTTCTCTCAAAAATAATAACTAAAAGTACTTACTTCTCGCATTCCCATATTTGGCTAACTCTTTTTGTAACGCGGGAAGAGGAAAAGGACTTAATGATTCCACCCTCAAGATGGCAACATCCTCTATCCTCGCCTTAACCCTCTCCTTGTGTAGCTCATAGTAATGTTTTCCGCTCACCAGGATCACGCGCTTCACTTTCAACGGATCGGCTATAGTGTCCCCTAAAAGAAGAAATGCAACTTTTTTGATATTTACATGGAATTTATATGTCATTTAATTTTGTTTGATGCAAATTAATTTAAATAAAACAATTTTAAAAACAATTTAAAAATTATGATATTTTGAAATAAGTAATCACAAAAGCGCTAAATGTTTTGTTAAAGAAGTTCTAGACGGTGGTAAACACGCCTTCCAACAAATGGTTACCTTGGAGGTAACTTTATTTCCATCTTCCGATCGTTGTTAAATTTGGGTTAAATGTACGGTCCAGATGGATGCAAAGCAAGGTTTTCAACCATCTAGAACTCCTTTTGGTCACAAGATGCGGTAATGTATCTGTACAGTGTCACTACTTGGTCTTGATACTTATTTGTTTATTTATATCATTTATGGGTCGCCCTTTTAATCACGAGGGGTTCGAATAAAGGGTAGGGGGGACGATAGTAAACACGAAGAGTCATGAGACGGAGAGGGTATAGTGAAATATCACTTAGGTATATGTATTTTTTCTTCGAAAGGTGCGATTTTTGAATCTTAAATATCCTCTTGTTAATATTGAAGAAAGCTTTTTTTAATTAGTAGTCCGTATATCCCCATTTTTTGCATTATGATATAGGAAGGCAAACAAGCAGACGTATTTCCTGATGGTAAGAAATTCACGCCGCCTAGAGACACCAAAGGTGGTAATGGTGCGTTGCTAACCTGAGGTCAGGATGTTAGGCCTCGAGCAAAAGTAAGTTTACCGGCTACCTTACTTATTACCTTACTTATTATTGCATGTTCGAAAATGACCAATGGGCGACCACTAGTATGAATAATTATGTAAAACAATACCTATAACTGTTTGGAAGTGGGTCCCTGGAGCGAAGTCGGTCAAGGTCGAGGTAGCGTCTGCGGAGCGCAGCAGTATCTTCGGTGCCACCACTACTAGGGGCTTGCGGTAGTTGCGGACCATCTGAAAATTAACGCTTTTGTAATCTATCTTTTATCCGCAATTTTTTGCCCCGTGTTGGTCCGGGCTCCTTTGCACAATAGACTATCTGGCTTCCTGCCAGGCAGCTTGTAAAAGGCGAGCATAGGCTTACCGTCACTTGCACCGTGACATCTGACTAGGTGGTAGAGTTTCGACAAGCTTTGTGTTATGACTTGAAGTAGAATACAAAAAACTTGCGTATGTCGTTTACAGAAACGAGATAAAACTTTTAACAGCCACTTTTTAGCTATCATTAAATAAAAAACAAGTTTGATGTGACAACATTTTTTTTTATACTTAGACGCACGTTTTGACTGGTCGAATCGAAAGCCGTAAAGCTTTATGCTAGGGGTACATAACCGGAGCAACGACTGTATGTCTCTTCTCGTCCATCCCTTTACTGATTGCAAAGGTACTCTCACTTTTTTGTTTTTTTTGGGTATATACGAGTATATAATTAATATATACCATTGCATAAGCCACGGTCAACTTTATCCACAATAAAACTTTACACGTGAAAAGTGTATAATAAGGTTTTATTTGTCTACTAGCACTTGAAACATATATTAATTTTCTGAAATAATTTGCTGTAAGAATAAGCACATCTATGTAAATTAAATTTAGTTCATATTTGTTTAAATACATATAAAGAATAAAGAAAAATACTTTAGACTTAGATCATATTTGTTATTTGTTGGCTACGGCTGATATTGAGTATATAAAAAAAACATATATTTCAATAAAACTTTATAAAAAACCGAAATCTTTACGCCCTTATCGCCGAAGAGGTAGGCAGAAGCGCACCCAAGGTACCCACGACTAGCCGAAGACACTAAGTCCCACAATGTGACAAAAAGCCTATCGCCAACTGGGCACATATGCAATCCTGATCAATGTTATTTTTATTAGAAAACTAGCTGACCCGGCAGACTTTATTCTGCTATATTTTTAATGTGATTTTAGAAAAAAAATGGGGTGAGTCACCCTTGTCACGATACCAAATTCTCTAAAATCATTGCCATAAAAAATTTAGGAAAATATCAACTAAATGGCCGAGAGAAAAAAAAAATCTATTCAAGATTTATAAATAGATTCAAAATAATATGTGAGGTAAATTGGTTTTACTTGATTTTTATTTATATTTATGAAAATTATAATTTGTCATTTAAATTTCTGTTGAATATTTTTTTTAATTATTTTTCACGATCATACTGACATAATTGTACTATTATCAATAATTTTATTACTTGACTGATATTACAAATATTTAACAAATAGCATTTAATAATGTAATAAAATTTATTGTAGGTTTGTTTATCGTTTATGTGATGTTCAAAAACTATATTTGATAAGTATCTTAATAATTGAATTTGTAATTTTAAAATTGTATCACATATATTAATTTGTAAATTTTGATTTATATTCACATAATTATTATATTGCAATTAAATAAACTAATAAGAAAAGAAATATGATTAAATTATAATTTTATAACCAACATCTATTAAGATGAGATAAATTACTTTTTCAAAATATTGAAAAATCATGTCCCAAAGGACTTTAATGTCTCCAGTTAGGAGAGTAGTGTAGCCGATAAACGTAGATGCATGAGTTTTATCAACAAACTATTCACATCTTTGGTGTCAATAAGTGGAGTGTGTTTCTTATCTACGAGAAGTAAGTTTGCTTGTTCGCCTTGGCTACATCATAAAAGTGCTCTACCTGACAAGTTATTCACCTGTTATTGGTAATATTTAAATTAATATGATGACCTCATAAGGTCTGGCACTCGATACTCACTGCCTACCCCGTAAGGGACTTGGCGTGAAGATTTGTATGTATGTAATATGATGACGATGAGAACGATAAGAGATCGTTCCCATACTACGTAACCCGATTAGGGGGGCAGGGAGGTCTTTAAAATACTACGATCAGTCACGAGAGGGAGGGGGGGGGGTTTGACAGACTTTGTTACGTAAGCGATTTCTCCAATAGAAATTTCGAACTATACTCGAATATGGCTCGCAATTTTGCGTGCGTTTCAAACTCACAGCTAGTGGCAACAGACACAAGCAGTTTGTCTTGTCACGAGAGTCTACGCTATACAATAATTACTACGTAAAAACTTTAAGGAGGGGGGGAGGGGTCTTTGCAGATACTACGAGTGGTTACAGACGGGAGGGAGGGGTCGAAAAATCTTAAAAATAGGTCACGTAGTATGGGTACGTTCCCTAAGGAGGCTCCAGGGTACTTCGGGCCCAGGGTAATACGGCTGATTGAAAACCGACACAGGCAGTTTGTCTTCGTCCACGAGCGTCTAGGCTATACAATAACTACAGTGAAAGTAAGCCTTTGAAATATACTATTCTATTAAACTCTAACATTTCAATTACTTTATTAACTCATACACGAGAGGCCTATATATTAACCTCTGATTAGTAGTGCCTTGCTGGAACAGCTAGTTGTGTAAAAAAATAAGTATTCAAAGTGATTCTTGAATTCTGACGAAAGAGTAATATTTCGTGCTGGAATTTTTGCAGTTTTCAAGATAAAAAGTTTGTATGATCTCTTCTACGCTGACGAATGATTTAATTTATTATAAAGAAATCAACTATTGTGAATATAAGTAAAAACGGATTTGGTAAATCACCTGTCTCCGTAGCAAGTGGAAGTACTGCGCGGGTGTGGTGGGGTTGACGAGGTGCAGACAGACGGCCTCGGAGTCGGGCGCGGCCTCGGCGCTGTCGGCGAGCTGCAGGAACCGCTCAATGCGGCACGAGGAGTGCTCAGACGCAGCCCCGTCGTACCCATGCGGCAACAACATCACCAGTCCGTTGCTGCGGACCCATTTCACTGCAATGAATTTAATTATTTTAGTTTCAGCACTTGTCTGTGTTCGATTCTCAAAAAAATGTCATTTCATTCTGGATTTGAAATTGCATCCTTTCGTCTTTCGTCGATGAATACTTGAACCAATTGAGCCAACGAAAATTTTAAAATAAGCGAAAGTGCAGGTGCAAATCCTGTGTAGTAAGATTTTTTTCTTAAAAATTTTAAAGCCAAAATAAAAAAAAATATTTAAAAGCTAAACTCATTTTTGATTAATTTTAAATAATTTAAAAAGAAGAAAAGCAAAAATGACTCATTATACAAAAGTAAACGAATAACAGAAATAAATTTGATGAATAACTTTATATAAATGAAATATAAAGTTATTCATCAAATTTATTTCTATAATAAGTAAGTTTATTATTCAGTAGAACGATAATTATGAAATTTCCTCATTAGTATCGCACAAATCATATTAATTTAATGAAAGCTGTGATTTTTCTTGACTGAAAGCAAAAATACAGTCCGCTTCCCGGTAGTAAGAACACGTCATCCTCTATAACGAAGGTTCCCAAACTTATTTCATGTAGCGCCCATGATTTTTTCCACATCCAAAACCCATATAGTAACACATTTGTCTCGTCCGAAGTTCAATAATATTTTTTTTCTGGTACTCTTATTGCCCTCTCTAGACTTCTAGCCTTATCTAGGGGGCGTTACCACCCACTTTGGGAAATACTGATCTATAGACATCACAAGGTGAAAACGTAGAGTCTTATAAAATAATTGAATTTCCACTCCAATAATATTAGTAGGGTTGCCAATTTTCTTAGAAAATCCATTGAATCATTACCTAATAATAGCAAAAATAATATATATAAATAACATTTAGAAGAAAATAAAGTAATTATAATTTTTTAACTTTAAAATAACATTTTCGTGTGCTTTTAATAGAGATTTACAGGATTTTAGTATCTTCACATTTTACAAGATTTTCCACAATTTCGTTGATAGTGACTGTGCATCGCATTTGAGATCGTTTTGGTTAGCAATTGTTTATCCTAAATAGTAATATCAATATATAATAATAATAATTTATAATAACACATTAGACACACATTTTGTTTTAATTTAAAATATCAATAAACATTTAAGTAGTTGTCTGTATAGCATTTTTTAATTAACGCTTTTCAATATTATTAAATATGTCTTTTCCATTTTTAAATGAAAGTGTAATAGCTGTATTATTACACTTTCATTAGGTAACACTTAGGTATTTATTAAATGTGTTGTAGAAAATGTTTTGTGGTTGGCTCTACCCTACTCATAAATATCGTTGGAGTTGGGACCCAATTAGGTAACATGGTCCAATTTGTAATGTAAGCTATTTGTGTAGTTTAACTAAAAGAAAATACCTTCCCCAGACGCAATGAATGTGTCGACAATAATTTGCGCGCCATTGTAGAAGTCCCCGAACTGCGCTTCCCAAATGATCAAGTTGTCGGGCGAGTCATAAGCCATTCCGTATTCATACCCTAATACCGCCTCTTCAGACAAAATAGAATTAGCCACCTGCATTAGAAACGCATACTAAGTTGATTAAATACACATTTGTCAGCGTCGGAATATGACGATTCTATTGTCCGTTGGTGCAAAACTATTAATGTTGGTTATTGAATTATTTTCAGTCCAAACAAATTAGTAACACGTTTTTTTATGATATTTAAAGGCAAACATGTAAACGGATTTCCTGATGGTAAGAGATTCACGCCGTCAAAAGACACCAAAGGGGGTAATGGTGCGTTGCCAACCTAAAGCCTGGATCTTAGGCCTAGAGCAAACGTACGTTTACCGGCTACCTTACCCTCCGAACCGGAACACGTTAACGGCGAGCATTGACGTTATGTCAGCAGAAACAGGTAAGGCGGTGGTACCAATCTCTCTACTATGGTGGTACTAATACTCTCTCCTACCTAGTAGGTGTTACGTTGTCACGGTGTTAGTAAGGGTAAGCCTATGCTCGCTTTTTACGAGCTACCTGGCAAAAAGGCAGATGTTCTAATTTGTAAAGGAGCCCGGACCAACACGGGGAAGAACGTTACTTGTTCATGCCGATTGTACAGTAGGGTTACACTTGAATCTCAATTTTATGCCAAATCGGATACTGGAGTCGGATATTTTATTTTAGGTACTCTTGAACGAAATATTAGCTTACTGTTAATACAATAGCGTTAACAACGTAAAACCTAAAAATGAGAAATTGTGTTAGTGAGTGAATTGTATAATGTTTATAAGCGATATCTTTTCATCAGTAGAGCCATCTATCTATCTTATTGATGAAAAAATAAACAAATAAAGAAAGAAGTATTGTAATTAAATATGCATGGCTGCATATCTTCACTTCAAGTCCCTTACAAAGGAAAGGAAGAGTAGGACTAGTTACAATTTAGGTTTTGGCGCCATCGTGAATGAAGATGGTCGTAAATTTTCACAATTATTGAATTTAGTGTAAATTATGAGTAAAATTAGTTAATCTAGGTATTAGT
Source organism: Calephelis virginiensis (assembly GCA_002245475.1). Lineage (NCBI taxonomy): Eukaryota > Metazoa > Arthropoda > Insecta > Lepidoptera > Riodinidae > Calephelis > Calephelis virginiensis. The sequence continues at coordinate 278,939 of NJDC01002226.1, read as the reverse complement.
TTAATTTTGTTCAGTGAAAGTGTACAAATGAAATAATCATGAAGAAATGAGTGTATCGTGAATTTCCTCGCTGACGCCAAATCTCCCAAAGTCATCTTGTTTAAAGTGACCACCGCTTTACTCAAGACCCCGACGTGACTTTGTAAATAGTAACTAATGACTGTATAAGAATAATTAATACGGAAGGCATGTGGCTAATGACTGTATAAGAATTAATTAATACGGAAGATGTGGCAGCATGTACTGAAGGTCTTAGCCGGCCCCAGAAAGGGGCGAATTGACTTAAAAAAACAAAAGAGTTTTGGCACCATCGTGAATGAAGATGGTCGTATTTTTTTTCATAATTATTGAATTTAGTGTAAACTATGAGTAAACTTAGTTAATTTAGGTGAGAATTAGTTTAATTTTGTTCAGTGAAAGTGCGCAAAATGAAATAATCATGAAGAAATTAGTGTATCGTGAATTTCCTCGCTGACGCCAAATCTCCCAAAGTCATCTTGTGTAAAGTGACCACCGCTTTACTCAAGACCCCGACGTGACTTTGTAAATAGTAACTAATAACTGTATAAGAATAATTAATACGGAAGATGTGGGAGCATGTATTGAAGGTCTTAGTCGGCCCCAGAAAGGGGCGAATTAACTTAAAAAAAACAAAAGAATTTTGGCAAGAGTTTTGGCGCCATCGTGAATGAAGATGGTCGTAATTTTTTCATAATTATTGAATTTAGTGTAAAATATGAGTAAAATTGGTTAATTTAGGTGGGAATTAATTTGATTTTGTTCAGTGAAAGTGCACTAATGACATAATCATGAAGAAATTAGTGTATCGTGAATTTCCTCGCTGCCGCCAAATCTCATAAACGAGCCTGTGTAACGAAACCACCGCTTTACTCAAGACCCAGACAAGACTGTGTAAATAGTGACTAATGACTGAAATAAATAATTAATACGGAAGACATAAATTGAAAATATTTAACAAGAAAAAAAATTTACTAATACGGAAGACGTGGCTGTATGGACACAGATCCTTTGCCTTTCCCCGACTGGGATAAAATTAAAAAACAACAACAAATGAAGATGGTCGTATTTTTTTTCATAATTATTGAATTAAGTGTAAACTATGAGTAAACTTAGTTAATTTAGGTGGGAATTAGTTTAATTTTGTTCAGTGAAAGTGCGCAAAATGAAATAATCATGAAGAAATTAGTGTATCGTGAATTTCCTCACTGCCGCCAAATCTCATCGACGAGCTTGTGTAACGAAACCACCGCTTTACTTAAGACCCAGACATGACTTTGTAAAATAGTGACTAATGACTGAAATAAAGAGTTAATGCGGAAGAACATGGTAGCATGGGCTAACGGCTTTTACCGGCCCTACAAAGGGGCAAATTAATTAACAACAATCAAGGAATATAAATGTTCTTTAGCGAGAGATTTCCACCAACTGCTTTTTGCTACAAATACTTTTAAACAAATGTTTCAAAAGTACATAGCTTAGATTTTTTTCTGTATTATTAAATTCATTTCACGTAACAATGTTGTTTGTTGGAGAAAGTTGCTGGTTGACCATACATCAGTAGAGAATACTTTAAATCTTTTTTGATAATTTGCACAGTTTCAGTGCATGAAAATAATATAATTTTTCAAAGGGATTTTAACCTCAAATCTTACATATTTTTTTGTAAATATACCTAGTTCAAAAAGTAAGTGTTTGTAAAACAGATTTAATTTCATTGAAAAGTATTGATTAAAGATTATTTTGTTGTTGTGTTGTGTAGTGTTTGTTGGTACTAGGGCAAACTTTGTATGGTAAGTGGTCCGTCTCCTTTCTTGCATGCTAATTCAGCTTGTATAAATAATAGACCTAGAAAACCTTGATCCATATTTTTTGGGAGAGGTAAACAATCAAGCACACGGCTCTTTTGATGGTAAAATACAACCGAGGCCTATAGACGCCATAGATGTTATAGGTTTGTCGTTGCCCTGTGCCGGGTTATTAGGGCTATAGTGCAAGTCTACCGACTTTCCTACCCTTCAGAAAGGAACATGACATTGTCATCATCGAGGTTTTAACCGATAAGGTTGGATACTCTACCACCAGTTTTTTTATTGGTAATAATCTAGTTAACCAGTGCCTCTTACAAGTTGGCTAGCATAGGGATGGTCTATTATATTTAACGGACCTTGGATTACGAGAAAGAAATTTAATTAAAATCTTTGGTTATTTTGGATTTATTTTTATTGTGACTGATTTAGTTGGACCAGTTTATTACCTCTAGAAGTGTTTATTACCTCTAAGAATCCCTTTTGTTCCTTATGAATGTGATTTAGTGGAATGTAAATATTCTCTGTCTCTTGATCAACGAGCATAGCGTGACGGTGCGAGAAGGTCCCCCGTCCCACGTCTTCACCGCTTAACCGCACATGACGACCTTCCATAAGTAGTGACCCTAATAATGTATTATTGTTGTCATTTATTTTATTTAGGTGTTTTTTTAGAAGAGGTTTGCAAAGGGGCAAGTGGGTCACCTGATGGTAAGTGGTATCATTTATTACCTTATTAGTCTAAAGAAAGAGGAATGATGACACAGTCGTTCTGTAATTATAGGAAAAAGTTAAAATTAATAAGCTTTGCCTACTTTTTATTCAGCCAAACAAAATACAATTACAAAATATGTGTTTTAATTTTTACACATTAACCTTTTTTGACCTGTAAATTTTGTCTTTTGTTGATCATTATCTGCCAACTGCCTAAGTTGAAAATATTTTTTTAAAAATGTATGAAAATATGGACAAACGCTAAAATGTCGCAAGCAGTGAAAACGCAAAATATTACCAAAAGCCAAAGCCTCCGCAGTAGCCCAGTCGAGATCTTTCCCATCGGCCAGTTTGTTTAATCGATTCTTAATATGTGTTTTCGCTAAATGTGCGTGGACATTCTGAAAAAAAAGAAACGGAACTAACAACAAGATTTTAGATTGCACAGATTTTGTAGTTATTATACATAATATATTTGGGTAAAAGACTGTGGCTGTGACGTTGTGGCATCGAACATAAGCGGTGTATTAACAACTTATTTTAAAGGATTCACTATATCGCCTCTGTAGTCTAGCGGTTCAGGTGTTGAATTGACTTCATGAGGTCCCGGGTTCGATTCCCGGGTCGGGTAACTAAAAGAAAATATGGTTTTTCCAATTTTCAAATAAAAAAAAATGTTGCTTGGGATTGGATATGTGCCCGATTTGACGATAGGCTTGCCACCTATCCAACAGTGGGACTTACTGTCTTCGGCTAGTTGTGGGTGCCCTGGTTATACTTCTGTCTACCTCTTCGGGGACGTGAAAATACTTTTCTTTCCATTCACTATTCATAAAAATCCTCATATCAAAGATATGATGTAAATTTCCAAATATACCTGACTCACTCAAGTGCACCGACCTCTCTCTTCTTTCTTTTTTTAGGTTTTGGCATTCATGTTAGTATATTGCCATTAGTTAAATATAAATTTGTATCAAATTTACCAAAATCAGAATTCAATTATAAAATTAAGTAGTCATAAGTAGTCAATAAGTCATGTCAGGGTCTTGGGTAAAGCAGTGGCCTCATTACTCAAGCTTATATACACGATACACTAATTTCTTCATGATTATTTCATTTATGCATTTTTACTGAACAAAATTGTACATTATGCCACCAAAATTGACTTATTTCACTCAATATAAACATGAAATTCAATAATTATGAAAAAACTCAAGAAAGTCAAAATAAAAGATAGGTCGGTAACTAGAGTGAGTCAGCAATATTTCGAAATGACATAAGGACTTAATTAGGACTTTACCCTCCAGTTTAAAGTTTTCATATAAGTATACTATATTCCTCGGTTCCTATTTCAAGAAACAAGTCGTTTAGCTTACGAATTGTAGTTTTTTGTACGAATAGTAAAATATCTAACTACGGCTATTTTTTGCCCCTTAACTCGAAGTATTTTGTGTAACTATGAGCAATGCTTCGTCACTTTTAGGCAAACTACCAATGGTTATACTAAGGGATTACAGTTCGTAGTACAGGAACCGAGCATATTATGTCAAGATCGTTCTACATGTCGCTGAATTATTTTTATTGGCCTTATACATGTTAATACAGTTTTTGTTGCCTTTGTGGTCTAGTGGTTCGATTTTGGACTTGCCAACATGAGGTCTAGTGGTTCGGAAATTCTAGGTCGGACCACAAAAAGAAAAAGCGTTTTCTAAATTTCCTAATAAAACAAGGTTAATTGGAATTTAATATGTACCCCTTTGCCACCTATCACATTGTAGAACTTAGTGTCTTCCCGTGCTAGTAGCCCGTGGAATCTTAGTTGAGTCTCTGTCTAACTCTTCGGGCATAAGGGCGCGAAGATGCATAGGTACTTTACAGTTTTTAGCATTCATCAAAACTATAGATTCTTAAGTTATAAACTGACCAACCAAAAATTTACATACAAACTTATCTTCACGCCAAGTCCTTTACGGACAGAAAGTATCACTCAAGACTTCTGTCTTACTTATTAGTTACTTTAGCATCGAGTGCAAAGAAACTTTGGCTCTTTTCTACAAAATTGATATCACTTGTTACACAGTCTTACTTGTTTATTTCGTATTTTTTATATTTAATGACTAATTAATGAGTGAGGCAATAAAGAAGAGGCTGGATTTTTATTTACGTAGAGCCTTTAGGGCCTGAACATATAACTGCGTTTCGGTGCCACGCCGCAAGAATCGGCAGTAACGTAACTGCCGATTGTAGCGGGCGAGACTATGTATTTATTCAAAATAGAGTAATATATTTTAATAACAAATAAGTTTCTCACGATGGTCCACGGCAGAGATATGTCTATGACGCCACAATGCAAAGTGACGATTTTAGCGGCTCGGCGCCGCAACGCGGTTATGTGTTTAGGCCCTCACTTTCCAGCCTCAAGCTAGCAGCGCACTCTTAACATATACAGTGTGTATTTTTTAATAACTGCCGACGGATAAAAGGGTTGTAATAAGTTTGCAGTCTGTGTGTCAAACAGATAGGGCCGAATTCGCCGCGGATGTTTGTTTGAAAGCTGACGTGAATGAGATGTTTCTTATCTACTTTCCAGGTTTTGTTAGAAGTGTTTTCATAAAAAATCTGGTTGAGGACTGTCGACTGAAATGAAAACATTTTTTACTGTGATGCGATGGTGTTTTCCCTACCAAAATCGTGACTAAAAAGGTTTTCCGCCTCAAAAACTCAAAAGTAATTAAAGTTCAGCAGTTCTCCGTATTTAAACAAGCCATAATTGGACGATTTAAACTTTGTAATTGTAATTCAGTCAAATTGGGTTCCGGGAGCGGCACCTTCAATAATACAGTCCCGAATATCCCGGGGGAACTTAAATAACGACTAAACGAGGTCAACGACCATTTAATCTCGGAAGTATTAGAGTAATTTACCGACCACTTGATTTGGGATTGGGTCGTAGACATTTGACAAACTATCAGTAGCATCATTATTAAAACTTACGATGTTTAATGCCCAGTTCCTATAAGTACGAGTTCTTTTTTTACGATTGGTAGTTTTTTTTACGAATATTAAAAATCTAACTACAGTAGTTTGTTATCGATCTCAGGGTAGCGATGCACCTGTAACATCTATGGTGTCAATAGTTTACGGCCGTCTGTTGCCATCAGAAGAGACGTGTGTTCCTTTCCTGACCTCTTACATAAAACAAGTTAAACTTTAAACATATCATAACACATGAAGACTAAAGTACTCCAAGGTTCAAAATGGTATTATAGCCTTTATTTCACTAACTGACTCTTACTCTCTTTATTCATTAATAAACCAGTAAATTTGTGAAATATTTCACACCGCATTCAAAGTTTTCACAATTTATTACACTCCTTGTTGCTCTCTGTTGCTGTAAGAAAAGGGCGTGAAGATAATCATCAGTCACAATTACACCTTAATTACAAAATACTCACAAAGTTGTTTGGTGTTTGCACGGAGGCTATCCCAATGGACCTTAGAACTTCAGTATCGACTCCGGTGTCCCAGATTTCTATAGCTTTTGGAGCTGCTGACATACCTGCCCATTGGTCTTGGTAATATGATACCTAAAAATTGTTAAAATAAAACAGTCGGAATTATACTCTTTTTTTATGTTATAGGAAGGCAAACAAGCAGACGGATTTCCTGATGGTAAGAAATTTCCGCCGCCTAGAGACACCAAAGGTGGTAGTAGTGCGTTGCCAACCTGAGGCCGGAATGTTAGGCCTCGAGCAAAAGTGAGTTTACCGGCTACCTTACCCTCCGAACCGGAACACGTCATGACGTTATGGCGGCAGGAATAGGTAAGGCGGTGGTACCAATCCGGACGAGTCGCTGCTAAACTCCACCACCTAGTCAGATGTCACGGTTAGTGATGCTAAGCCAATGATCGCCTTTTGCGAGCTGCCTGGCAAGGAAGGCGATGGGCTATTCTGCAAAGGAGCCCGGTCCAACACGGGGAAATTAACTCGTATAATTAATGCCACAATATGTTAATTAGAGATGCGCTAAGTAACATTTTTTCCGAGTAACGACTACCGATTGGCTTGACTACTTTGCTTAATTTTTTTCAACCGAGTACACGGCTGAGTGACTCGCCGTCATCGTCAAGGCAAGCAAGAGTATTACTATGTGTATCTGCAAGCACTATGTATTTTCGGAGGCTGGTAAGGTATACGAATAAAATGGGAATAGGCTGTTAACAGAACGTGCAGAGAGCCTTATTTCCTGCATCATAACCTACCATTATTAAGTTTTAAATATTGAATATTTGTATTACTGTTCTCTTAATTTTGTCTAACTCATTCATTAGCATAATTTTGATTTTATTAATCGAGATTGTCAAAGATTACCTGAATTAGTAATAATTACTTTTTGATAAACACTGTTGTTTTGAAACGAAGTTCCTTATTGCGCGTTGTGAAAGGAAGCTAGATGGAAAAACTTCTTACGAAAAGTTGTCACGACACTTTTTGCTATAGTAAGCTATTGTAAGCTTTGCGGAATGCGCATATTTGTTGTTTTTTTATTTTTATTATTTTTTTGCATGTTTCTCTCTCTATAAGAGAGATAGAGATAGAGATTACTAGAGATTTATAGAGATTGAGAGAGGGGGGGGGGGGAGACAGAACTTCGTTCCATCCGGGTATCCCTTGACATCTCTCAACTTTTTTGTTTTACATCTATTTAAATGTATTGCTTTTCTTACGGTACATTCAGCATTCAAACTGAGTTATTCGGCCGAATATGAGTATCAAGAAACCCACCAAGTACGCTGAGTACCGAGTATCAACCGAGTACTCGGCCCATCTCTAATAATATTTATTTCAGGTACGCTCAACCCTAGCCAGGCTCATAGTTTTCAACCAACTTCTAAAGTTTCAATTTTGATTCACCTTTGTATTTTTCAAGTAGTTCGGGTCTACTCATTCAGCACAATATGAGCCTTAGCTGCACGTCTTAATATTCAAATAAGTAAAATAAAACGGAAAATATGTGGTGTAACGCTCGCTGCCCGCACTTGTAACAGTGAGATTCGAGAAAGAGAGGGATTGGAAGAAAGTGTTGGTGTTAAAATAAGAAAGGCTCATGCTCCGCTGGTTACGTGTTACATGGAAGGAATGACGGATTAAAGATTTAAAAAGTAGATAATAAATTCATGCGAATGTGGATGGGTGTAGGTACATTCATTGACATTTCAAGATCAGATCGCTCAAATATTATCCGAGGGTAGTATCAAGAGTCTCCGAGACTTGCGTTTTAGTATGAAAAGGGTAATTAATGTGGTGGAAGCCAGACAGGTCTGTCAGGATAGTGAGCTTTGGCGCACCATACTCTCTGCCTCCCAGGTAAGGGTTAGTTAATAAGGTAAATTAATAAAAATCAATACTTACTAAAAAATCTAGACTTGTAGACATTATCAATTTTGTATATTTTATTATTTTTAAGCACGAAATTGTTAAACATACATGGCTAATTCTGAAAAGCGTGATATTTAGCGTCCCACACACACCCTGGGCGGGACGATTCGTTAAGGGTTTTAGAAAAGGGAGGTTCCGCATGGAGCGGCACGTTTGACAACCCTTATTTCACTCTAGACCTGCCATTAGTCAAAGGTAAACCGAAAAACTTAGATGTGAAAAATAGTCACAGTTGACTGCAATAATAAACATTTTAAACATAACTATGAGATACCTTGCCTAAATGGACACTAAAAGTAACTAGATGTTAATCTAGCTACTATAAAAAAGTATCTTCACGTCCATATCCCCGAAGAGGTTGGCAGAGGTACAACCAAGGCACCCACGATTAGCCGAAGATAGGCTTGCCACCTATCACATTGTGGGAATTAGCCACAATGTGATAGGTGGCAAGCCTATCGCCAACCGGGCATATATCCAATCCCGACCAACATTTTTTTTTTATTAGAAAATTGGAAAATTATTATAAGCTAAGGTTTAAATCTTCAAAATGTGAATGCTTCCGAATTAAGGTTTTTTTTGAATGGCTTATACTCGTATGTTGGTGGCCTAACATTTTTTTAAAACTTTACCGGACTTGGGGAGAGAGGGTTGCCTATATTCTTTAACTTAGGTTTTAATTAATACGATAGGCATCAGATGTACAAAGATCAAAGAGTAAAATTTACAATTAAGTTGTAGTTAGCATTAGAGTTATAGTTAGGGAGCCCGCGATGCTAATTTTGTAGTAACTCCAGCGTCGTGGGGACCCATTGCACTTTGTCGACTAAATAGTGGAGAGTAAAAAAGGTCATGCAAGGTTTTTCTTTTTAGCGGTGCGTAAAGTGACTAGAAGCTAAAATAACAATTCCAGTAACTTGATCATAGCAAAGCTCATCAAATATTAATAATATATATGACAAATGTATCTCCGATGACAGAAATATGGCAATCGGACAGCTTGCCATAATGGACAATTAACATATATGACTTAGTTTTTAAAAGTTTCCGAACCTCCTGCTTTCGTACGTCTTATTCAAAATATCAGAAAATTTAAACATGCACTTATTGGCATGCAATAAGCCCGCCATACTTTAATCTGACATGCTCGAGTATATTTTCAAGGTCAAAAAAATTTGAGAGACAACCCTACATGCGCACCTCTATATAAATATTTGATACATAATGGAGGTGCTTGACCACGGTATGAGGTATCATCCATATCTTAATCTGACGCGCCTGAGTCACTGCAAAAGTCCCTTCTTGGGCTCCCCTACTATTATCTATGAGTATGAATAAATAATGAATTAACTTATTATTATCGTCTGGTCGTTTAGAAAGCTTACTTCAGGTTGGTAGGTGTTCGCTGCTTCAAATTGAGACTGTAAGTACTTGGTGTACTCGGTATTAATGTTGTCAACATCACTTTGCGAGACCACTCCTTCAGAGATCAACTTTTCTGCGTATAAGTCTGGAATGGACCTGCAAACATTTAAAATTCATTATATCAATGACCTTTCATGTCGAATCTAAGCTCCATTGAAAACATTATCAGGTCATTCATAAAATGTGTACATTATTTGTCACTATTACTGTGGACTTCACGTTATGAAGAGGGACGACGAAGATGGTAGTAGCGTAAATACTCCATTTTTAGCGATAAGATACAAACCAGTAAAACGGTTTCCGGATGGATGGTGGCAAATTACAAAAAGACATAACTATTAGTCATCAGAAATATATGTACGCTAATAATAATCTATGCCTGAAATATTTAGCTACAAGCTTAAGCTTTATACCTAAGTCTACTAATTAAGAATACTTTTTATCTGACTCCAAATAAGGAAGAAGTTCCCAATTCAACTGTATTTTTTTAAATTGTTTAGCATGTCTGTTACGCGGTTATTATGCTAATAACAAACCCATTTCGAGGTGGTCTTTTGTTAATTTTGTAATGATTCGGCCAGTTGTTTTTGAGTTATGCTTAATAATGGATATAATGTTTGTCTATATTGACGATCTCATCTATGATGATCAGAACGACTAGTACGATGTTGATAAAATTTATGTGGGACCATTTCGGAACCATTTGTTATATTTTGAAAAAATAAACATGAAATCATAACGTGGTTGGTGGTGGGAGTCGGTGTTAGCAGTTTTACTGCGCTGACATAAATATAATAGACTAGCTATTGCACGCGGCGTTGCCCGCGTGCTTAATGGTCCCAAAGGAACATGAAAACTACCCTATGTGTTAATCCAAGTTACCCTCTATGTGTGTGCAAGTTTCATTAAAATCGGTTCTGTAGTTTTTGCGTGAAAGAGTAACAAACATACAAACTTTCGCATGTATAATATTAATAGTAGTAGGATGATTGTTTAAAGTTTTAGGTACAAATTTTGTTCTATCTTCTTTAAAAATAGCTAGGTAAAGACTTACTTTCTGTTATGGATAAGTTTGTAGAGTAAGGGGTTAGTGAATGTCGGATCATCTAATTCGTTGTGACCCCAGCGGCGGTAGCAGCTGTAGTCTATGAACACGTCTTTACGGAACTGGCGCTGGTATTCGAATGCTATGTTTGTGGCTTTTACTACTTCCTGTAACAAAAAAAAAAAACATTTAGCATTAGACATCACGCGGTAGTATGCCACTTTAACTAAATCATACAAAAAATGAAAATCATTGATGAAATAAATAGAGCTGTTTCCAGTTTTATTATTTAAATGGCCTGGAACTCTCTGCGGAAGGAGATATTTACAGAACAAGACAATTGTAGATACATGATTTATAGTTTCTATCCTCGGTTAGTTAAAACCTATCATCAAGAGAGGTTGGTCATAACTATTTTTGGAACGAAGTTTTTTTTTATTTTTTTATGTTTGTTGTTTGTTTTTTTATTTTTTTATTAATTTTTGTTTTATGTTTTTTTCGTGTTTCTCTGTCTGTCTCTCTATTTTTGGAACGAAGTTTTTTTATCTTTGTTGTTTGTTTTTTTATTTTTTTATTAATTTTTGTTTTATGTTTTTTTCGTGTTTCTCTGTCTGTCTCTCTATTTTTTTATTTCTATTTTATGATTTTTTAAATTTTTTTTCATGTTTCTCTGTCTGTCTCTCTCTATAAGAGAGAGAGATAGAGATTACTAGAGATTGAGAGAGAGAGGGGAGGAGAGAGAACTTCGTTCCATCCGGGTGTCCCTTGACACCTCTAAAAATTTTTTTTTGTGTTTCAGTGGATATTTTTTTTTCTGGCAAGACTTAAAGTGTAGCCAGATCGGTCTCACAGGAGACACCTTTAGGGCGGGGGGTCCTAGGCCCCACCCATATTCCAATCTCTTGTGAGCACTCTGCTCGCCCAATAGCCCGGTGACAACGTAAAAGTCTTTAGACGTACGAGGGCCATTCAATAAATTTTTAGCCTAAGAAATAATAAAGAAAAATTTTGAAAAAGTAAAGATTTATTTTTCAACATAGTCTCCTTTCAATTCAATACACTTGGATCAGCGATGCTCCAACTTTTTTAACCCGTCAAAAAATACGATTTCCCGAGGTCTTCAAAATAGGCCTCTGTGGCAGCGATGACCTCATCATTCGACCCAAATCTTTTGCCGGCGAGTGACTTTTTTAGATTTGGGAACAAGAAAAAGTCTCATGGAGCCAAGTCTGGAGAATACGGTGGATGAGGCAGCAATTTGTAGCGCAATTCGATCAATTTGGCCATGACAACGGCGGAGGTGTGAGCCGGTGTTGTTGTTTTTTGTAAGCAAACGCGGCACCCATCGCGCCGACAACTTTTTCATACCCAATTCTTCGTGCAGGATATGATGCACTGTCCCATCTGCGATGCCTACAGTCTCAGCTATTTCGTGAATCTTCAGTCGTCGGTCTGCCAACACGAGATCGTGGATTTTTTTACGTTTACTTCTGTAGTAGCCGTTTTCGGTGCACCTGGGCGTGGCTTATTAAAAACCGACGTGCGGCCACGAGCAAACTCGTTGAACC
>NJDC01002226.1:242610-255845 GCA_002245475.1 Calephelis virginiensis | reverse complement strand
ATAGGCTTGCCACCTATCACATTGTGGGACTTAGTGTCTTCGGCTAGTCGTGGGTGCCTTGGTTGTACCTCTGCCTACTTCTTCGGGGATATGGGCGTGAAGAAACTTTAAATCGACAATTACGGGATTACTTCGAGTAAACTCAGAATTTAGAATTTTGGTTCAAAGCACAGATTAAGTAAAAATTCGAAAACTGCAAATTTAACACCCACAGGTTTGTACGGAACCCTCGGTGCGCGAGTCTAACTCGCACTTTTTTGAAAAATTTTCTGAAGCAGTAAATGCAAGGATGGCTAAAAGGTTTGAGAAATATATTCAATACCCTTGAAATGTTTGTGAAAATCGTTTAGTCCGGAGACACCAGACATTATTAAAGTACCCACAAAGGGAGTATCATAAATTTAAGATTGCAGTTTTAATGTTATCGCAGTCGTGAGGTCGGTACCAAAGATAAGATATTGTTAGATGTTCCCCAAGAATTAGTTATTTTTTATTATTTCACTCGAAGATGTTTTATTTGCGAAATCCCAAAGTAAAACTGATTTTGTTTTTATTAAGCAAGATAGGTTTTTTATGATATTGGAAGGCAAACAAGCAGACGGATTTTCTGATGGTGAGAAATTCACGCCGCCTAAAGACACCAAAGGTGATAATGGTGCGTTGTTAACCTGAGACCAGGATGTTAAGCCTCGAGCAAAAGCAAGTTTACCGGCTACCTTACCCTCCAAACCGGAACACGTCATGACATTATGGTGGCAGGAATAGGTAAGGCGGTGGTACCAAACCGGATGAGTCGCTCCGTAACTCTACCGCTTAGTCAGATGTCACGGTGTTAGTGACGGTAAGCCCATGCTCGCCTTTTACGAGCTGCCTGGCAGGAAGGCAGATGGTCTATTCTGCAAAGGAGCCCGGACCAACACGGCAAAAAAAAACTCCGTTGAAAAAAAAGAAAAAGAAAGGACAACAATCATTAGTCTTTTGTTCAATATTCTTTTTAACGAATATTTTTTTTAACGTTTCTCCTACAACTACTACTATACTACTACTACTATACGTGGCATGTACGGTAACTATTAAAAAGGTAACGAGTTTTGACCTAGAGAAAAATACAAGTAATAGGATACAAATACAAGGTTTATGAGAACTGTGATACTGTGGTAGTATCGTGCAACAACCAACAACGTAGAAATTTCCCTCTTTACATCTTTACCTATTACTGACGCTATGATGAGAGTGTTATGAATGTTATGATAGTTTGTTAGTATACTTAGTTTTTAGAGCGGCGAACTCACCCTATTTTCATCTTATTAAAAATATGAATATCATCAAACAAATCAAATAATGTATTAATGATCTATACATATCTACATCTTTGTAATAATATATGAACATGATAACTTACCATTATTATTAAGTATTAGCAATAATGTAACTTGACTATAATCATTAACTTTAAAGACTTATAGAAAAAGAATGAGTGAGGTGCTTAATTGTCATACATTTTGTAATAAATTGTTAAGGCCCCATACTTCGTCAGCCAGAAGAGCCAATCAGCGCTCTCCCCCGTTCCATGATTACTATGAAATATTGCGCTCTAAAGTAAATGTCTTAAGCGCCAAATCACTATTTTTTATACTAAAAAAGTATTTGAAAAAAAAATATAAAAACTGAAACAGTTATCTTTTAGGTATAACACTTATCTATGTTTATGTTAAATCTGGTGTCGATATTTTCATAATTGAAGTAGACAGTTGGGTTTTGCTTTCAAAAAAGGGTTAACTTTTTGATTTTTTTCTATCGAACAAAGTGAAATGAATCGTGTTTTGGAAACACTAGCCTTATAATGCATATTAGTGTTAATCTTGTGTATTTTTGTCGCCAAGATCCATAATTGCTTTGTATAAAAAAACAGTATATTGCTGACGTATTTTAGCATACATGGCCCCTTAACCTGTTACTGACGCAATAAGGAGAGTGTTCGTCACTATAAAATTTCGGACTTAAATTAGGTTTACATTCCGGGTACAGTACAACAATGTGGCTATTACATCTATGGTGTCTAAAGCCCACGTTTGTCTTTTACCATCGGAAAAGTAGAGTTAGCTTTCTCATCTCACAAATAAAAAAAAGATGTGTGGCACTCGGAGACTGCTAAACTGGTAAAACTATTCTATAAGCAGGCATGAGTCTCAAGATTGCGGGCGAATTGCGGGGAAGAGACAAGTGTGATCAAAAGTCATTAAAAGTTCTGCTATTTATCGATAGATGGCAAAACTAAAAAGTATCGCCGCTATGCCGGTCGAAGTGGGGGTGTTAGGTAATTTAGTTACAGGATTTCTGGATTCGGTCTCCACGCTCAAGGCCGGCGATAGAAGCTATGCAATAGCTTCACTATGCAATAGATTAACAATAAACTATCAGTAACTAAAACTATAGCTTCTTTGATAATAAACAATATAGTGTTATTCTTGTAACACTTAATAAACAAAAAGCCACGTACATAAAAAAATAAAAAAATCTGTGACTATAAGTGTTAACTCCAATTTGTTTCTTAGATTTTGGAATATTTGTGTAAGGGAATTTTGTTGATTTATATTATTTATCGAATCTAGTGTGTAAAGTTTATAAAACCTTATTCATAAAAATCAATTGCTGTTCTTTAGTCTAGCTAAAACTTGAGAATAGTTGGTTTTGAATTATTTGTGGAAGTCCAAGGAAGGTTTTTCCATACAAACAGAACGGGTAGAACGAAGTTTACCGGGACAGCTAGTGTTATATTTTTAAGGGGTAAGTCTGTTTGATTCAGTTGCACTTTTGTTCAAAAATAGGTGCAACTCCATAATCATTTGAAGTCGAATCTAACTGTTAAATATCTTTGATGTACATTCGTTCTACTGCTGATATTTTTTATTATTCATTACTTTGCCTCGGGACAGACGAAAGTATGAAGTCTAATATTCCGAATATACTTGGATCTTATATTATCGCAATAAGCTGAGTGTAAAATTTTCGTTAACTTCTAAGCATTTTAATAAAATCGTCAATAAAAGTTGTGAAAAACAATTATTATTTAATGATTGTAATAATATGCTGCGATTTAGATAAAAAAAATACCTCTAAATGTGAATATTCATATGAAATTGGGCCACAGTATATTCTTTCAAGTTTCTCAACTAAACTTTTTGCTGGTTCTTTGCCCTTGTGACCATAAAGCAGTTCCAAATCCACCAGATCTCCAGATGCCAGGCCATATCTTGACAGGTTTAGTTCCTTTATGTCCCTGAAAAATTATCATTATTGCTATTTCATTTACATTTTCTTATTTCTTTGAAACCTTATTTTTTTTTGTTTCTTGTGATTTGTACACACGCATACATATCTTCACGCCTTCACGTCCAGGTTCTTTACGCCTGAGGCAGAGGGTATCGAGTGCAAAGATCACAAACTTTGCAGACCTGCTTGGCTTCCTCCACTTTTAATTATCCTTATGTAACAAATACGCCGGTTACAAAGAGCCTTCCTACCAACCTCAAAATTTTCGAGCGATGTGATCGTGAAATGTCAACCTATTTCTCCCTGGGTACCTACATCCATCCACATTCGCATTGGAGGTATATCTGGGTTTTCAATCTTTTACCTGTCATTCTTTCACATGCCCGAACCAGTGTAGCATGCCCTTTCTGATTTTAACATCACTTTCTGTCAATCCTAATCTTTCTTAGATCTCACTGTTACAAATGCGGTCAGCGAGCGTTACACTACAGATTTTCTGTAGCGCTCTCATTTCGTTTGTATTTATGTTACCTCATGTTTTTTGCTTCCTTATGATTTCAGGCTTCCTACAGACGACGAATGTGTTTTAAAAAGTATGTATTGATTAGGTTATCTAAATTTATTTATTTAACCCTTTCAATGTGTAATCGCCTAAGTCACACAGTCAAGGACATAACTACCAACGTAATTGGTAACAAAGGAATTAAAAATTTCACCACAGGAGTTGATTCCTCCGTAGCTTAATTAGTTAGAGCATTAATCGGCTTGAGAAGGAAGGGTGCAGGTTCAAATCCTAAAATTAAAATAAAAATTAAAACACCTGGACCAATTAATAATAATAATTTAGTCGTTAGTATAAACAAGTAGGTATTAAACCACGTACTAGTGTTTGCAAATCGTATTTACAATGTATGGATTTCAAGTTAATGTTAATTTAGTGGGATGTAAGCTTTTTGAAAACTCTGAACACTGACACAACAGGAATAATTGCCACAGCATTGCTACAGACCTAAGCAACTAAAATCAGATAAGTCAGATAAGTTTTGCTGTTCAGGTCAATCTCTGCCTCTGTGGTCTAGCGGTTCAGTTGCTAGACTTGACCGCATGAGGTCCCGGGTTCGAATCCCGGGTCGGGCAACAAAAAGAAAATTAGGTTTTTCTAATTTCCTAATAAAAAAAAATGTTGCGCGGGATTGTATATGTGCCCGGTTGGTGAAAGACTTGCCACCTATCACATTGTGGGACTTAGTGTCTTCGGCTAATCGTGGGTGCCCTGGTTGTGCCTCTGCCTACCCCTTCGGGGATATGGGTGTGTAGATATTTAGGTCAATCTATTTTTCCCGTGTTGGACCGGACTCTTTTGCAGAATGGACCAGACAGCTCGTAAAAGGCGTGCAAAGGCTTACCGTCACTAACACCGTGACATCCTACTAGGTGGTAGAGTTTGGCAGAAACTTGCCCGGATTGGTACTACCACCTTATCTATTCCTGTCGCTACGTCAGTGCTTGCCGTTGACGCGTTCCGGTTCGGAGGATAAGGTAAGGTACTGTTATACGGGCTCCGACGGGAGCCTTTTTAAAAAAAGATTTTATTTAGAACTAGAAGAGATTTATTTATTAAAAGACTTATATTAATTTACACTTGATTTGAATTGTATGTGAAATAAAGAAATAGAGCAGAAAGGGAACCGGCGGATATAGAAAGATCTGCTCTGGATGAGGACTGAGTGAAGACTGCCTGAGACTGAGGGGAACTGGTAGATATGGACATGAGATATGCTGATTGCATGGAAAAGGGGATCTGAATGGAGGATTGATGTGTAGGTGCTAGGTAAGGTATAAGGGGTACAGTACTAGGGTATAACAGTACAGTAAACTTACTTTTGCTCGAGACCTCAGGTTGGCAACGCAAAATTACCACCTTTTGTGACTCTAGGCGGGCGGCGTGAATTTCTTATCATCAGCAAATCCGTTTGCTTGTTGGCTTTCAAATATCGTAAAAAAGACAGACGGACATGACGGAGAAGATACAAAGCGAAATTATTCAAGTCAGTTATGTTCCACTTTGCATTCCGGGCTGACAAAAAGCTTTTCTGAATAGAAACACGGTCGCTGACTTAAGTTTAATTACAGTAATTTTCTGTAATTATTCTCCAAGTCCCAGTTCCATCAACATTCTCAGCAGTTTGTTTTTCACAGTGAAGCATTTTATATTAAAAGTAACAAAAATCACAAGTCCAAAGTTTAAACATATAGCTAATTATGTAAACTCTTAATAAACCGTTACTGCCTTATTAATAAATACGAAGTAAAGTATTACAAGGTTCAACCGGGTATGAGATTTTATTACAATGTTATGCAGACTATGGTGGTTCTGTTCACAAACTAAACTTATTTTAGATGCATGCTGTTTTTATCAAATGAAACAAAGAAAGAGATGGTAATGAGGATGAAATTGGAAAAAAAAAATTTTTATTGCCTGACCCGGGATTCGAACCCGGGACCTCACGCAGTTAAGTCGAACACCACTGAGGCGATACTGATACTCTTACTTGGTAATAAAGGTAATGCCTTTTGTATTGGGTGTTATTGAATGATTTGAGCATCCAATTTTATTGCAGTATTTTATAAACCGAATGTGACTTTGTAACGCTTTAACGTTAAATAAAAGCAACGAGGAGTTCAAATAAAAAAATCCTTTTAGGATCTAATGTATTACGTGTTAGGCAAATCCATTTATCATAGACTAGATCAGGGCTTCTCAAACTGTGCGTCGCGACACCCTGGGGCGTCGTGGCACTGTCCAAGGGACGTCGCGTATCAATGCTACAAAGTGGAGTAAGCTATACTTTTTATAACTTCTAACTTAAGAGTAGTAATAAAAAAATTGCTTGTACTATATATATTGGTAAGTATTTGATCCAGAGGAGCCCCCCCTCTACTCTGGCACGACCTCTCTGACAAAATAGCACGACCTGAGGGCGTCACAGTATACATAAGTTTGGGAAGCCCTGGACTAGATATTCATCACACGCAGCACATTTATCACAAACATGTCGTTTCCGTCATATGTTGAAGATTCAAAAATTATAACAAAGTGATATACAGTTTACAGTGTTGTATGTTTCTATCACAATATATGACGTTTTAATAAAGACTAGCCTAACCTATACTAGTTTGAACCTCGGAGTATTTAATCCGTGTTTTTTAATAAGAGGTCGCACATTAGTGCATGCTCTACCTAATATTATATTTCTTAGGTTAAGGTTACTAGGTGGTAGAGTTTCGGATTGGTAACACCGTCTTATCTATGCCTGACGTTATAACGTCAGTGATTGCCGTTGACGTGTTTCGGTTTCCGAGGATAAGGTAGCTGGTAAACTTAATTTTGCTCGAGGCGTAATATCTGGTCTAAGGTTGGCAATGCAGCATTGCCACTTTTGGTGTCACTAGGCGGCGTTAATTTCTTACCATCAGGAAATTCATCTGCTTGTTTGCCTTCCAATAAAAAAAAATACGTAGACAAATTGACAAGGGGTCTATTGTGAGCATCTGATAAGGTGATAAAATATCGTATATGAGAAGTTAATCTACCTGTTGGTCTGTTTATAGTCCACATTATCGATCGCAGCTCGCAAGTGGCCGAATGTTCGATAAGCGTTGACTAGTTGGTTAGCGCGGCAGTTCTCGTACCTTCTTACTTTTATTTCTTCAGATAGTTCTGGAAATAATCATCATGTTTATCATTGTAAATTTGTATGATGTTGTCACGTAGCGAAACTAATAGTGCCATATTAATAAACATGGACTAACATAGGAGTAAAGTTACCCAGGTTGAAATTATAGTCAGTATGTAATAAAGTAAATTGGGTTTTTCCAATTTTCCGTTAAAATAAACGTTGCTCGGGATTGGATATGTGCCTGGTTGGCAATAGGCTTGCCACCTATCACATTGTGGGACTTAGTGTCTTCGGCTAGTCGTGGGTGCCCTGGTTGTGCCTCTACCTACCTCTTCGGGGATATGGGCGTTAAGATACACTATGTAATAAAGACTATAGTACCATGTTGAATGTTGGTGTACAGTTTCACTTCGTGTTTCTTAATAAGACGGATAGAGTATAGATAATTCAGTCTAATTTTACCAAATTTCCTGTCTAATCTAACCGCCACTCGAAACACGAGAATTGTATGTTAATTAAAAATACGAATGGTCGCCCGTTGGTCGAAATTCGACCATAACAAATTTTAATATCTTGTTGATAAGAGCGCCATCTTCATTTCTCAAGACCAACTACTTTGTATCATTTTTTTTAGTGCGCCATCTGTGATATTTTATCGTTATCATCAATATATTTGTGTGTGTCAAATGTATGGTAGTGTGGGTAATGTTTTATTTACGTTTAAGTTTTGGCATCACGTATTAATATACTATAGATGAAATAAAGTTTCTAATCCATGCAATTACATAAAATTATGGGTTAATGCCAAAATAACAGCTTGTAACTAAATATTTTCTCCATGTTGGTCCGGATCGTCTGAGTAGAATAGACAATCTGTCTCTCTGCCAGGCAGCTCCTAAGAGGCGAGCACTGGTTAAATAGGTCAATGCCAACAAGACCATTGGGGTTAGAGTGCTGTTCAGAAACTTGTCCGAGAAGTAGGTGTCAAATAATGAATGTAAAATGAAAATGACAACTGACGTCACCGCGCGAGGTGCAAAGTTAACTCGTACGGGTTGTATTCACACATACACACATGCAGCACGAACGTACACCGTACTGACACATTTTCGAACGCACGCACACATGTATTTCTTGTATTAAAAACATTTGAAATATTAACTCAAGCACAGGGCAAGTGCAAAAAAAAAATACCTTGAGAGAAACGAAATGAAGTGAAATTTATTTATTTGCGTGAAAAGTGTATTTCCGTATTTATACTAGTGGTCGCCCATTGGTCGAAATTCGACCATAATAAATTTTAATATTTTGTTGATAAGAACGCCATCTTCATTTCTCAAGACAACTACTTTGTTTCCAAACTTTTTAGTGCGCCATCTGTGATCTTTTATCGTTATTATCAATATATTTGTTTGTGTGTGTCAAATGCAAGGTAGTGTGGGTAATATTTTATTTATTGATTTAATGTACCTTATAAGCATAATTATTAAAAATATTGGCGTCTGCACTTCTCCTACACATAAACTATTAGTGTGCCAAATTTCATACTCCTCCGTTCGCGCAATTTCCGTAAAAAGGGGTTCAAAGTTTCATCACGTATTAATTAATCTATATATTTAAAAATAAATGCTACTTTTCGTTGTAATTTTATAACTCAAGGACAGGCTCACCTATCCAAACCAAATGTTTCGGCTTTGTTCGGACTCTATAATAGAGGATTTATGTGAAGTTTGCATAAAAGAAGAGCGGTTCTTCATTTATCACATTTTTTGTAACAAATGAATCCAATAAATGGCGCATCATTTTGTTAATGGGGATTGTGCTAACATAATGAAACTTTTTTCAGTTGCTTTTTTTTAGTAGAGGAGACCGTGGGAGATCGACCTTCACCGATCTGATAACCAGATTAGACATATTTTTTATCGAATATAATTTATAAACAAATATGCCTATAATTACTTGCCTATCTGAAAGTGCTCACGGCTATTTTTAAATTAATTCACTTAAATCGATTTTTTTTCGTCACTTTCATATCAAATTTTAGAGTATTTTATTACAAAATCAGTCATATAGACTTGCCTGCAAAAACTCATAGACCTACCTAGAGCATAGATAATTTCATTAAAAGTAGCCATGAGTAGTAGTAGTAGTAGTAGTAGTAGTAGTAGTACAAGTAGTATGAGTAATTATAGGCATAATTGTTTATAAATTATATTTGATAAAAAATATGTCTCATCTGGTTATCAGATCGGTGAAGGACGATCTCCCACCGGCTCTTAGACTATTTGTTGTGTTATGTCATTCATGCGGTCATATACTATAAGTTTATAAAGTACCTATAATATTTGCAATTAAAAGTTAGAGTTTTATGAAACGAGGCAGAAATAATCTAAGATTGCAAAAACAGTGTTAAAACAAAATTAATATTTAGGTAAGTTATGTAAATATTTAATATGAATATGATAACAACCCTGGTGATGACGTCATGCTTTAGTTACTTAACAAAATATTTTTATCTCCGAGAGGGACAGACAGTTGAGAGTCGTTATCTTTTAACCGACTTTAATAAAAGGAATAGTCTATGCTTTTGACATATTTTTGGTAATTGTTTCTTACTCAATTTTTCCGTAACTTCTAAACAGATTTCGAAAATTATTTATTAAAATTAAATTGTTTGTTTTTGTATTTGAAAGAGCGTATCTACTTCCAAGGTGGTCTCAATGCTGCTAAGTCTGGATTTGATAATGAAACCCTATAGAGAGCCCCAGGGAACCACAGAGAAGCCCAGAGGAAAATATTTAATATTTGTGTACTTATTAACGTATTGTTGAAGTATGATTTACTTATTGAAGTTTAATTCGCTTTTCTGCAGTTTTACTGCTTATACATTATTGTCAGTGTTGTAGGGTCAAAGTAGATGTGTACAGCTACTTATAAGATGTGGAACATTTATACAAATAAGTTTATTATTTTTGAATGCTTGCCTTAGGGACGGTCTCGTGTTTATTTTGGTCAAAGTAAAATAATTGTTTTCATATAAGTCACATAAATTGAATCTAGCCCCAAAGTAAGCAAATTATATGGTTGTGGTATGTGTGTTAGTCAACGATACTAATACATAAAAATACTTAAATAGATACCAAAATAAATTTAATTGACACCTAGACCCGGAAATGCAGATATCTAAATCATCACGCAAATGCCTGCCCCCGTCGGGAATCGAACCCTCTTTGTACGCTACCCTCTCGATCAACGAGGCAGTCCAAATATGTATCTGGTTATTATCCTTCCTATAAATATTATAAATGCTAAAGTTTATGAATATGTACGTATGGATATTTGTTACCCTTTCACGCTCGAATGGCTGAACGGATTTGTCTGAAATTTGGAACACAGATAGATTGTGGCCTGAATTAACATATAGGCTACTTTTCATCCCGATACAACGAGTTCCTGTGAAAACACGGGCGAAGTCGCAAACAACAGCATTATAATAGTCGACAACTTTATTAAATATGATTTCACATTCAGTATTCCACGCACGTATCAGACAATAAACATACCGATATCATTCACCTCCCTAGGTCGATGGCCGAAGACACCGACTCCAGAGTGATATTTCACTCGTTCAAACCTCAATCCCTTCCACTTCGCCACCTGTCTCACTTTAACACTATTATAACTTATCATCTTCTATTTCTACCACTTTTATTTTTATCACTCCATATTTTTCACATGCGCGGGAGTGGCCAACACCGCGAATGGAATCCAACTAATGGTATAGAAAGAGATAGTAGTATTACTAATGATAACACTATTCGTACAAGTTTGAATGTTTGGTGAAGTTTATCATATAGATATTCAGTTTAATTTAATAATGAATTGAATGTCGCGCTTGTCTTTTTGTATAAAGATAAATAAATTTGGTGATGTCACAATCCTAGTCTATTTCACTCCAGACGGCAAAATATTTAAATAAGTTTTAGTTTAGTAAAATTTTAAGTTTGAAGTTGAGCTCTGTGATCTAGCGGTACAATTGTTGGATTTGACATCATGAGGTCCCGGGTTCGATTCCTGGGTCGGAAAACAAACGAATTTTTGCATTTTCAATTTTCCAATAAAAATAACGTTGCCTGGGATTGGATAAGTGCCCGGTTGGCGATAGGCTTGTCACCTATCACATTGTGGGTCTTAGTGTCTTCGGCTAGTGAGTGCCCTGGTTGTGCCTCTGCCTACGTCTTCGGGGATATGGGCGTGAAGACACTTAAGTTTGATGCGTCAGTGTGTGTCTATCTGGAGCGTTTTTTGTTTAAAAGCTGACGTGATCAAGATGGTTCTTAGCTACACTTTAGGTTTGATTGTAGGTCATAGAAAATGTTTAATTTTTTGTTATTAGATAGCGAAGAAGCTTTCAGCTCTCCAGGTAGACAGAATTATCACGGAAAACAATAGTTTAAGTGCCGGAAAAACTGCAAAAAATCGACTCACGACCGATTAATTCATTACCAATTTTGATAAGTCTTATTTCGAAAGCTTACTAGCTAGATAACGATTCCGAGATTCCACATAAATTTTATCATTATCTTAATAGTGGTTTTGAGTTAAACTCAGAAATGCAAAAACATATGAATTATTACTTATGTTCAGTATGGGCTTAGCAGCTATGACCGCACGTATAATTCATTTCTAAATTCAATTTATAACCTTCAATTACGAATTTTAAAAAATATAGTGTCCCCTAACATTAAAGAACGTTTCAAAGATAGTCCATGACGTGTTCCGGTTCGGAGGGTAAAAGACAAATGTGTTAGCATTATTTATGTTTAGCTTTCACACATTAATGGAATGGATGTTCATGGTTTGATAGAGACGGTTCCTAGCTATAGTTTATTGAGATCTGTCCAGGCGATCAAAGGTCATCAGCTTATTTACAGCTCGTTTGTAATCG
This sequence comes from Calephelis virginiensis, assembly GCA_002245475.1. Lineage (NCBI taxonomy): Eukaryota > Metazoa > Arthropoda > Insecta > Lepidoptera > Riodinidae > Calephelis > Calephelis virginiensis. The sequence goes on along the minus strand of NJDC01002226.1, from coordinate 243,944 downwards.
GACAGGATATTTTACTTTTAAACATATGTAAGAACTCGCAGCTAAAACACTAACCAGTGCTTGTACAACTGAGCTGGTCTGACGATGAAGCTCAAAGGTCTCCTACCTTTGATCATGGAATCATGGAATGGATTTTAATCATGGAATGCTTGTTGGGTAACCCATCAAGCTTAGACTCATTCTATTCGTCTTAACTCGATCTGTTCATATTTTCTGACGACATGGACCTGATTAATCAGGTCCATGAGGTCTCATGTATTTTTTTAATTACATCTTAGAGGTAACCTAGTTTACTGATAAATAAAAATCGTCATTCAATCTAATTAAGGTTTAAGGTTCCGCAGCCAAAGGCTAAAAAATTTAACTCTTATACATTCGTCTTAAGTCTGTCTGTCTGCCCGTCCGTATATCACAGCCATTTTTTCCGAAACTATAAGAACTATAGGTAGTAATGAAATTCGGTAATTAGATGTTTATTTAAGGTTAAGATTTTCAGACAAACAGAAAAAATAATAAATTTTGGAGGTTACCTGTTTCTTCTTAGAACTGAAACTGATTTTTTTTATCAAATCTATAAGTTTTGGATAGGTCTGAATAATTTGTGCGATACACTTGAGATGTAATTTAAAAAATTACCTAAGAGGTGATCGATGTATGATAATAATTAATTACGTTATTGTGTTTCTTTACAGTTCATCCAAACCACATCAAAAAGACATATGTTCTAAGGTTGACGTGTCTTTCTGTGTGCCAAGATGTTTGATGATTTTTAATAAAAAACCTATATGTTTTGTCGGGGTTATTAATTTTATTTTTATTTTGGGATTATTAAATGCTAGACCATGATTTAGCTACGGTTCCATATAAAATTGATAAAAATTGGATACTTTATTGGTTTTTGAGTCATGCCTAATATGAGTAGTATTTTCACGCTTATATCCCCCAAGAAGTAGGCAGAGGTACAACCAGGGCGCCAACCGGCCACATATCCAATTCCGAAACATTTTTTTATTAGAAAAACCACATTTTCCTTTTGTTGCCTGGTCCGGGAATCGAACCCGGGACATTATGAAGTCAAGTACAACACCTGGACTGCTAGACCACAGAGACGATGCTTAATATTGTATACTTTTTTCTTTACCTAGAATGTGGAAGATGTAGTAATGAAAGTTTTTTTGCAGTTTTACTGCTATTAAGATTTACTATCGTCTCACACACTACATCACAGGATCTATTGTTGCAGTAACTTTGACTACATAAGGTCTTGGGTTCGATTTTCGGCACAGGAAATCAAAATAAAAGAGTTTTTTTTTAAAATGTCATAACTTTTACCG
>NJDC01002226.1:206993-242108 GCA_002245475.1 Calephelis virginiensis | reverse complement strand
ACCCGGGACATTATGAAGTCAAGTACAACACCTGGACTGCTAGACCACAGAGACGATGCTTAATATTGTATACTTTTTTCTTTACCTAGAATGTGGAAGATGTAATAATGAAGGTTTTTTTGCAGTTTTACTGCTATTAAGATTTACTATCGTCTCACACACTATATCACAAGATCTATTGTTGCAGTAACTTTGACTACATAAGGTCTTGGGTTCGATTTTCGGCACAGGAAATCAAAATAAAAGAGTTTTTTTTAAAATGTCATAACTTTTACCGTTTAACTTTTTGATTAGGTAGGCAGACTTTGCGTACATTGGGTACGCACATTTCTTCATATTGCCCGATTTTGTATTTTAAGCGCATTGTGGTGGCAGAGTGTTTTTTTTTATGATATAGGAAGGCAAACAAGCAGACGTATTTCCTGATGGTGAGAAATTCACGCCGCCTAGAGATGTCACGGTGTCAGTGACGGTAAGCCTATGCTCACCTTTTACGAGCTGCCTGGCAGGAAGGCAGATGGTCTATTCTGCAAAGGGGCCCGGACCAACACGGGGGAGTGTTGAACAGCACTCCCAGTTTTGCACAGGTAAGGATCCAGAACCTTACCTATCTTGGCTAAAACTTTCGTTATGGCGCTAGTAGTAGGTAAGATGGTAGAGCCAGTCCGGGGAGCTGCTGAACATCACTTGACCACATAGCACATTTTATTGCAATGAAAAGTAGTATAATATTCAGATACGAACAAATAGAAAGATTTTTAAAGGAGAAAGCAAATAAGCGGATTGTTCTTATAATAATAAAAATACTTCACCATTTTTAGACACCAAAAATGTTCTTGCTGTGTTGAACGGGTGGTAATGTGTCGTGTCACGTCAGTTACATTAGTTCCTTACAAGGCGGAAAAGAAAGGAAAGAAGACAAAGTTTTCAATTCTGCTGTATTAGATTTGTGTGTTACTTCGAAAATCCTGCGTTTCTGAACCAATTTGTTTAAAAGTATACCTTGCAACTTTATCCAAATTTAGTTATATTGATGTTATCCTAGTACAATATGGGCAGTCTCCAGAATAAAAATATAATTTTGTGATTTTTTTTAATTTTAGCATTTCTATCATTTTCCTGTAGCCATAATGACTCTGTCATGTTCCTGTCTGGAGGCAAACCGGTAGACTCGCACAATAAGCCTTCCATCCCGGCCTCAGGTCAGCGAAGTATCTGTAACATCTATGGCAGCGGTCCCCAAAGTTGTTTGGGTTACGACCCATCTAAAAAAAGTTCCCAAAATCGGGACCCACCTCTAGGATATTTAGTTGTTAACAAAATGAATAAAGGACTAAGGTCGAACACATTACTTTATAATTTTAATAATTTATTTATTTAATTAAGTCTTAATTAAATAACTACAACAAAATTAGAAGAATTAAATTGTCGGTAGGGCGGTGTGTGATTCTACAGGCAGGGCCCACTCAATAGGCCTTTGCGACCCACCAGTGGGTCGCTACCCATAGTTTGGGAAACCCTGATCTACGGTGTATGTGGGTATAATCCACGGTTGTCTCTTAACATCAGGATAATCTCTTAAAATAAAAATATAATCTGGACTAATATTTCTTTTGCAGATTACACGTGGGTGTGCAAATATGATAAGATAAACAATATTATCAGTAAACACAGTTTATATAGCAACAACCGATAGCATGATAATTTTCGTTCGAAAGAGGTAGTTATATAAAATTGTTTGTTTTTTTTTGTTTGACATGACATATCTTATTATAATTATTTCTACATTTCTTCCTATTTTACATTTCTGAGTTATTTTATTATTTTGAAATTTTGGCATTCATGGCACAATTATTATGACTTTATTTTAATGAATTGCAATTGCATTTACATTTAGCCAATTAGCCAAAGGCATATATAAAGTCCCACAGTGTGACAAGTAGCAAAACTATTGCCTACATAACCAATCTCAGGCAAACAACGTTGTAACCAAAAAACATGTTATTTTAACTGAATCGATCCCGTGACCTCATGAAGTCAACTGTCAACGTTGGTCCTTTAGTCCTGTCCTTTAGAACAGTCTTTCCCAAAGTGGGCGATAACGTTCCCTTGTGAACGCTGGAACTGTAGAAGGGGGCGGGAAGGAAACCTGAAAAAGATGTTTTTTTAAACTTCAGGCGACACAAATATGTCATTGAAACTTTTGACGAGAAAAAACGGGGTAGGGGGCGCTACAAAATAACTCATTTTCAAAATAGGCGTTACATGAAATAATTTTGGGGACAAATGGGAACAAAAGTGGAATAAAAGTTAACAAGAGGTGTAATCGCCCAATCACAGCTAAACTGGTAGATCTCGTACCTGCAAATCTGTACGTTTTTTTATGATATTAGGAGGCAAACAAGCAGACGGATTTCCTGATGTTAAGAAATTCACGCCGCTTAGAGACACCAAAGGTGGTAATGGCGCGTTGCCAACCTGAGGCCGGGATGTTAGGCCTCGAGCATCTTTATCGGCTACCTTACCCTCCAAACCGGAATACGTCATGACGGCAATGATGTTATGGCGGCAGGAATAGGTTAGGTGGTGGTACCAATCCGGGTGAGTCGCTGCGAAACTCTACCACCTAGTCAGATGTCATGGTGTTAGTGACAGTAAGCCTTTGCGCGCCTTTTACGAGCTGCCTGGCAGGAAGGCAGATGGTCTCTTCTGCAACGGAGCCCGGACCAACACGGGGAATTAAAACGAACGTAAAAGTACCTATACGAAGTACTTACCTACGAATAGCTTAATCGCTAATGTTCCGTAATGAGCTTCACAGCTTTGGCCCAATTACACTGTATTAAACTCTCGTGGTATATCGATTTCCTTTAAGTATTTATAGGATTAGTCTAGATTAGAAGGAAAAGGAGATCACAAACTTTGCTCCTTGTTATAAACTAACTAGATGTAGCCCGTAAATTTTAGGTAATATGCGGGTGTTTATATTTCAACCCAGAAAATCGAAATAAAAAATGAAAAAAAAGTATCTTCACGCTCATATCACCAAAGAATTAGGCAGAGGCACAATCAGGGCACCCTAGCCGAAGACACTAAGTCCCACAATGTGATAGGTGGCAAGCCTATTGCCAACCGGGCACATATCCAATCCCGAGCAACATTTTTTTATTAGAAAATTGGAAAAACCAAATTTTCTTTTTGTTGCCAGATCTGGGATTCGAACCCGGGACCTCATGCAGTTAAGTCCAACACCTGAACCGCTAGACCACACAGGCGATAAAACAAAAAGAAATCAATAAAACAAAAAAAATAAACTGATTGATCTGTTATGGCAGGTATCTATAAGTTAAAACGGTCTAATGTAAATATCAAATTATTTATCTAGAATCTAGATAAAACAGATTTACATCCATTATAATACTTCGGATTGATTTCACAATAATAATTTACCTCAATCTCGTTTCGCCTGATAAAATTTCCTCTGACTAAGGTTTATGTAAAATTGATTTTATTTTGTGACGAAAATTTATAGTAATGTTAAGTTCTTTAATTTATTTTTTGGAATGACTATTGTGTTGCCAACCTCGCGGTTTTTACAACTTCACCGGCCTTTACTTTCATCTAATAAAAAGCCTTCCTATTGACACTTGTACGTGTTTAAAAGATAAAAAATAACTAAATAACAAATTGTTTTGATTGAAATTTGTAGAGATTTTAAACTGGATGCGTTCTTCAAATTACGTCTTGTATTTTGTAAGTTGTCTTTGGTATTTTTTTTGTAAATTGTTCTAATGTGTTTACTATTATTTCTTATGAAAAATATATACATTCCTGTGTCGGTCCTCTGAGTAGAATAGACCATCTGCCTCACTGGCAGGCAGGTTGAAAGAGACGAGCTCAGGTTAAAATATAATTCACTAGCTGTTTCCCGCGATTTTGTCAGTGGTTAAGATTTTTATATAAACTTTCATCCCTTAATTTAATTTAATTTAATTTTTGAAATTAGGGGTTAATTTTTGAAAAAAGGGGCCTATGTTTAAACTCGAATTTTTAGTGGTGTAATAAGACTAATAGAAAAGAAACTGGACGCATGAATTAAAAATGAAAGATAAGAAAAAGATATATGGAGGTAGAGGCAGTAAAGCCTAAAGACACAAATTAATAAAATATTGAAAAAAATAAAATCTTGATGATGATGGTGGAACCGCGAGAATCGAGATCGCTGTCGATACGGTACCTTTTAACCAACTTGTGAAAAGGAGGAGGTAATAAATTTATTAACTTCAATGTACAAAATTATAACTTCTAATTTTATGCGTTGTTGGTTAGTAGCTTTTCTACTATTATTATTTACCTATTTATATTCTACTAGGGGTCGCTAAATGACCAAAATTTGACCATAACAAATTTTAATATCTTTTTGATAAGAACATCATCTTCGTTTATCAAGACCAAATACAGTAGTACTATTTAAATTATGCGCTTTGGCTATATTCGTTAAGCTTTGGAAATCAGAAAGTATTTTAAAGATATGTATATAGAGTTGTTATTACACATAATTAATCAGAAAAAAAAGTACAAAGTGTAAAAAGAGTGAAACTTTGAGGCTTTACACTAAAGCCGAAGCGCCATGTGTGATCTTTTATCGTTATCATCAATATATTTGTTAGTGAGTGTCAAATGCAGCATGCATGATGTAGTATCATAGAAATAGGAATATATAAATAAGTGCAACAATGTTCTATTGCAAATTTAGTTGTATAAATACTGTTGGAATCGACATATAGCTTAACATAATCTCTTTGTCTCTTTTTAACAAATGTTGATATTATGTACGCCGAAAGAGATAACGACATTTTTGTCTATCCTCATTTTGGCGTCGATTTAAAGTGACGTCATGACAGTTCTCATTTCTGCCAAGAATTCATATTTAGTGTTCAATTTTATAGTGACGTACCATTACAATTGTCGATAGTTTATTTTAAGTTCCCAGAAAAGAATAAGTATTTGTACAAGATATAAATGTACCATTGCCATTGAAAATATCAATCACAGTCTAGCGTAATAAGAATTCTTTCAAACGTTCACTTTAAAGTAAATGAAGTGGTTTGAATGGAATCTGATATTTTTTTTGTAATGATAATGAATCGTGAAACAAATATAAAGAGTTAACTTACATAAAGAATAAATATATTTGTACACCACACTGTAAAAAAAATTATTGGTGAAAAGTAAATATATAAATTTCTTTCGTTTCATTACATTTTCTTATTTATAAGCCAGTTGAGTATCTTCTTATCTTAATTCTTATCTATTTACCTAAACTTAACTATCAATCGTCACTAACAGATCATGCATTGATATCGATACTCTACTTATTCTGGACAGCATTATAATGTCAGAATGGCAGCCCTATTTAGTAGCCAATGGCAAGCTTTTTTCGTAGGTATTTCATGTCCATATACTTACTTAGAGTCAAAGTGTAGTATGTATTACGTTTTTTTTTAAATTTAATGTACTTTATAAGCATTATCATTGAAAAATATTCCCGTTCTGCTCTTCTCCTACACATAAACTACAAGTGTGCCAAATTTCATACTCCTCCATCAGCGCAATTTTCTTAAAAACGGGTCCAAAGTTTTCGCTTCACATATTAATATTATGATTTATAAATATCACAAATGGAAGTTAAATTTGCAATGAGAAAATGATTTCTTTTTATCCTTGTTAGAAAACTTAATTTTTATTGGTTTGTAACTCATCTATTGCTGTTCAATTTGAAAATGTCATTTAGCAATTCTGCATGAAGTCTACCGTACAACGGAATCTAATAACCAATGGAAATCTAATAATCGTTCCTTCAGGTAGGACGTAATTTCAATAGATTTGAAAATTGTCGAGTTATAAAATTTATAGAGAGCATACTCTCTAAAAAGTTTTACCTACTTATGATAAACTTTCAAACATTTGCCTGTTGCTAAAAACATTTGCTTTTTAACAGACTCCAAAAGGTGGAGATTATCAACTTGACTGTGTTTTTTTTTTGCTTGTTACGCTATGACTCAGGCAATATATAACCGATTTTGATTGTTTATTTTTGGAAAAGTAGGATTTGATTTGAAGGTGGTTTCATATAATTTTTTTTATGATAGGACTAGTGGTTTTTGAGTTATACGTAAATAATGCAAAAATGTACAGTCGTCAACTTAGATGAAAATTTATGCTATTAATAATATAACTCAAAAACCACTAATAGAAAGATGAAAAAAATATGTGGGACCATTTCACAGTCATCAGGTATCCTTAGAAAAAATAATTACTTGGTGATTATAACATTATTAAGTATATTATGATTTATTAGTTGTTCCGGATAACTTCGTATGTCCTATTTCATGCCTTTTACGATAGGATAAAGGCCAATTCTGTCAAATTCACTGACTGTGAAGCTGTTCTTGAGTTATAAATTATGTAAGACGTCCATTATTTGGTAGATTTGGTGTCAATTTCACCACAGTTACTGCTATGACTGGCGGATAATCTAGCTTGTGTGAAGGGGATCGTAATTCACATGAAGTTGGTATAAACTATGAATAAATTGGTTGAGAAAACCTTGAAATGGAATTCATGACTTGCGGCATCAGCTGACGTAAAAAGTGCCAGCTAATGGACGGCTACTTGACTTTTTCATTATACGTTGTTTTTATGGTCCCAGTGTTGGTCTGGGCTCCTTCGCAGAATAGACCATCTGCCTTCCTGCCAGGCAGCTCGTAAAAGGCGAGCATAGGCTTACCGTCGCTAACGCCGTAACATCTGACTAGGTGGTAGAGTTTCGCAGCAACTCACCCGGATGTTACCACCGCGTTACCCATTCCTGCCGCCATAACCTCATGACGTGTTCCGGTTTGGAAGGTAAGGTAGCCGGTAAACTTACTTACTTACTTACAAATCGAGATTTTTCAATACAAAGCTAAACTCTGCATCACCACAAACCGTAGTGGCATGTGGTGGAGTGTAATATCCGTTAAACCCAGTTCCTATAATGAACAAACCTTAATCCCTCAGTATAACCATTGGTAATTTGCCTAAAAGTAATGAAGCTTTGCTCATATTTATACAAAATGTTTAGAGTTAATATTCGGAAACGAACAACTGAAGTCAAATTTTGGTACAAAAAACAACCATTAATAAGCAAAACGACTCATTTCTTGAACTAGCCTTAGACTACTACGACACGGTATAATACTGATCAGTAAAATTGTTGGAAGTTAAAAGCTGTCTAGACTAATTATCCAAAAACATACTAAATTATTCTACTAAGGGTCACAGAGTTGTCGGTTTTATTAGCTTAAATTGTAACAAATTTATTAGTTTAGAGGTTACTTGAACTATATAAAGCAAAACTAATAACAAGCGGACTGCTTGCATGCATGCATTCAAATGCAAGGCGAATCGGTAGCCACTCGAGTTTTGTCCGAAAATCAGAAAAGTCCACATATGCGCCGTATAGCAAAATTTTGAAGACGCTCGAGTTTATTTAGTTGATATTTAGTCAAATTCAAGTAACTAGCATCTGCATAATCTAGGGTTGAAAGAAGCAAGGATGGTGCTAGTGCAATTTTAGTGGATATGAGGAGAAAATTTTTAAGACAATTTAAACAACTAGCTGATGCAAATATTTTTACTAAGTTCCTTGATATGCCCAGACCACGCTAATCTTTTGTCGATAAAAATGGCCCAATTTTTGACCTCTGAAGAAAAATGAATATACGTTCATTTGTGCATTTTAAACTACTTTCGGAAGAGAGACCCAGTCAACCCTAAATATTAAATTTGCACTTCCGATAATAATCACTTGTGATTTTACTGGATTAAAGCTTAAACCAAAGCAAATGGACCAATCTTGAATATTCTGGAGATCTGAATTTATTTTATGAATGACTAGCGTAAGTTCTTCAAGTTTAGCTTGAGTATAAATTTGGAAATCGTATGCATAAATGTGATGTTGACAAAGTACTTCAATAGTGATGAGGGTGATAAACATTATAATAGGAAGAGGTGAGAGTACAACACCTTCAGGCACACCAGACATGATATTAGACCAAGCAGAAAGTCTATCGTTTACTTTCAGGCACCGTCGACGCCGTTGGAGATAATTACCAAACAATTGTAATGCGAGAGACGATATATTGAAAAATTGCATAATACGTAAAAGCACATCAATATTAACAGTGTTGAAAACGTTGCTGAAATCAAATAAACATCAGATCGTCAGTAAATTATTGGCATTGCCCATCCAAATATCATCAATAATTTTGAAAGAGCTGAAACTGTCCTATGGCCAGGACGAAAGCCAGATTAGAGAGAACTGAGAAGATTATTTTTAAACAAAAATGTGCTAAGCTGTTTATAAACCAATTATGTATACTTTTGATAAGAAAGGGAGAATGGAAATAGGTCGGTAATCAGAGAAAGAAGAAGAAAGAAGGAGGATTGATTTTTTTGCAAGTGGAAAAACTAGCACATCTTTCTACATACAAACAGACATATCTTCACGCCAAGTCCGTTACGGGGTAAGCAGATAGTGTCGAGTGACATACCTCACGATCATGACAAACCGGTCTGGCTTCCTTCACATTCATTACCCTTTTCATACAAACACGCCGGTTTTGGAGACTTTTGATACCACCCTCGGATAATATCCGAATGATCTGATCGTGAAATGTCAACCTTGGTCTCCCCGGATACCTACATCCATCCACATTCGCATAGTATATCTGCTTTGACAATCTTTCATCTGTCATTCTTTCCACATGACCGAACCAGCGGAGCATTTTAACACCAACACTTTCTTTCAATCCCACTCTTTTCTCGGATCTCACTGTTACGAATGCGGTCAGCGAGCGTTACGCCACAGATTTTCCGTAGCGCCCTCATTTCGACAGCATTTATCCTACTTTCCAACTATCAGGAAATGAAGCAGTGGTTAATGAGTTCGCGATCACATAAAGGTATTGCAACGCACATGTTCATGCCGCGTATTTGTTCTTTATGTGGCGGCCGGCACGAACAACTTTACAAATGTAGAGCTTTTTTGAAGTTAACGCCTCATGAACGCTACAAGCACGTTCGAGCTAATAGTTTATGCTTAAATTGCCTAAGTGACAAGCATGGTATATTGCAATGTAATAGTAAACATAGTTGCGTTACTTTTGGTAAGAAACACCAAAGTTCCCTTCATTTTAACATTACTATGAGCCCTAAAAATAAAGATAGTTGTCCGCATAGTAATAGTTATAGTTCTTCGAAAACGAGTGCACAAGATGTGCAAGCATCTCTGTCCTCTAACAGTAATTTCTCACCTTCGCCACAGTCGGCACAAGATGTCGCCTTGTGCTCGTTGGTGCAGCCGCGCGCTGCCTCGACGGTGTTGCTAGCAACTGCCCGAGTTGTATTATTTGATAGCCATGGTAGAGAACATAGCGTTCGTGCTCTAATTGACAACGCTTCTCAAAGTAATTTTATTACCACGCGCTATTGTCAGCGTATTGGTCTTAATTTGCAAAATAGTTTCGGTGCCCCTATTGTTAAAGGAATCGGTAGTACAACCAAAACCGTTCAGGGTTTTGTAGATGTTAGGTTTCACTCTCGCAATAATATTAATATAAGGTAGTTTTGATGTAACCGCTATAATTGTAGATAAGGTAACGGAAAGGTTACCAACAGTATCAGTCGATACATCACTTTTATTTAATTTTAGGAATTTATCTTTGGCGGATGAAACCTACGACATTCCAGGAAATATAAATATGTTGATTGAAGCTTCGCTTTTTCCGCACCTCCTGTTATCGCGTAGAGTTCAAGGTCATCCTTTACAACCCGCACCATTCGCATTAGAAACCGTACTCGGTTATATTATAGTTGGTGACGCTCCCGCTTTAGTAAACGGTTATTTATCTGTATGTTATTGCTGCTCTGTAGAGCCACTAGATCCACTCTTCGTCGTTTCTGGGAGATAGAAGAAGTGGATGTCCCCGCTTCGCTTAGCTCTGATGACAAAGAAGCTGAAGAAATTTATAGTCGCACAACTGTTCATGATAGTAGTGGCCGCTACATAGTGTCGCTAAGGAGACTCTTGCCAAGTTGCTGAAAAACGCTTTTTATGTATAGAGCGCAAGATGCTCGTTTCTCCTAAGCTGAAGCAAGCTCACGACGAAGTCATTAGTTAATATTTGCAAAAGGGTTACGTTTCACCAGTGTTGGATGGTGCATGTGACTCTCCCTCCTATACTATATCGCATTTGGGAGTTATTAAGGAAGATAAGCTTATGACCAAGTTTCGAATGGTTTTAGATGCTAGTTCTAAAACTAGCACGTCTATTTCGCTTAACGATATCTCGTACGGTGGACCGAATCTCCAGGATAATTTGTTTAATATAATACTGAATTTTCGCTTATTCTCTATCGCATTATCAGCTGACATCCGTCAGATGTTTCTTTGTATTGGAATACACGAATCCGATCGTAAGTTCCAACGCATTTTGTGTAGATATAACCCACAAGAACCTCTACAAGTTTATGAATTTAACCGCGCTTGCTTTGGGCTGAAGTCGAGTCCTTTCCATGCTCTACGCACAGTTAAGCAATTGGCTAAGGACAAAGGCGTTTCTGAGACTGGACTCTATACGGATGACTTCGTTTATAGTGTATAAAAGTAAAACTTTCTTTCGTCAAGACTGCTTTTTCAAAGCTTATGGTAGGCGTCCAGGTAGTGGTTTTTGAAATAAATGCCCTATGTTTTAACTCGGGACTTTAACTATATGGACATCATACTTTAGATAATAGTAACAGACACACAGGCAGGCAGAACGACAGAGAGATTTTTTGCTTTAATATTAGTGTGGATCTTTGTTATAAAACTCACCCTATTTTAACAAAATTCTCTTCCAATGCATTGTCGTTACTTTAACTTATTTTATTAATTTTTTCACGAGCGAAAATTTCATCAAGCAAAATGGAATTGGGGTGAGTTAATATTGAGAAACCAATCAAATATATAATATGGACGAAATGGATCTGTTGATTGGTTGGTTCAGTTTAATACTAATGGACTTTTAACTTTTTAAACAATGGCCTTTGTGGTCTAGCGGTTCAGTTGTTGGACTTGACTACTTGAGGTCTCGGGTTTGAATCCCAAGTCGGGAAACAACAAAATTTGGGTTGTTCCACTTTTATAATAAAAAAACGTTGCTCGGGATTGTATATGAGCCCGTTTGGCGATAGGCTTGTCACCTATCATATTGTGGGACTTAATGTCTTCGCTTAATTGTGGGTGCTTCGGGGATATGGGCGTGAAGATATTTTTTTGTTTTGTATGCTTAATATAAAATTAATTAATAATTAATTATCCTGCACTAGTGAGAGAGTGCTGTGCAGCAACTTGCCCGGGAAACGATCCACCGTCACATTGACTGATGTTTCAGTTTTGAGGGTAGGGTATCTGTCTGTCTGTCTGTATCTGGTAGATTTGCAAAATTGTCTTACATCTCGGACTTAGATCAGCGATGTACCTATAACGTCTATGATATCTATAAGCCATGGTTGTCGCTTACTTTCAGGAGATCCATTGGCTTGTTTGCTGATATTACGTGTAAAAAAACGGTATACAAAAATAACAATGCGATGCGCGTATATGTGAGTTTGACCAACCATAATTAAACTTAAAGAAGACATTGGAGAAATTATTGTCAGGGTCCTTGGAAAAGCCATCTTTACTCAAGCTCATTTAGTGAGATTTGGCGGAAACGAGGAAATACACAAAAAAATAATTCCTTCAAGAATACTTCACTTGCGCATTTTTACTGAACAAAATCGCACCAAAATATCACTAAAATTGACTAAAACTCGTTAATAAACGAACAAAAATAAAATTCATAAAGTTATACGGGCAAGTGGGCTATCTGACAGTAGTACCTAGTCACTAATGCCTATGGACATCTGAAACACAAAGATAAATCAATCAATGCGATATCTGTGTCTTAAAAGTTGATTAGCCCTCCCATTGAAAAATTATATGTCAAAGATTGGAAATGCAGTTTGCAGACTGCTCTAAAGGGTAAAAAATTGATAGATGTAAATTAAGCCTCTCCCGAGTTCTTCCTTTCTTCGTGTTCTGGACGCGGAGGTGGGCGGTGGGAACGTTAGTTAAGTTTATCACATTCTGTGTCATTTGGAGGATTATTTGCCACCGCAGTTACACTGCTTACGCGAAATTAGCAAAATAAAGGCTTATTTTACATCTGTTATAATGGACTTCCGCAAAGTAACGCCTGATTCAATAATGTAGGTAAAAAATTGCTTGTTTTTTCAAAATTGTACCAACAAAAAGTATCTTCACATTCGTATCCACGAAGAAGTAGGCTGACTTAGAACAAGGGCACCATGACTAGCTGAAGCTACTAAGTCCCACAATGTAATAGGTAGCAACCCTATCGCCAAGCGCATTACTTTCCAAGTTATTTTTATTAAAAATAATTAAATACACATTTCCTTATAGCTGCCCAATCCAGGGATTGAACCTGAGACCTCGTGAAGCCAAGTCAAATACCTGACCGCTAAACCACAAAAGCAAAATTGTACCAGTAACAGCAAATACCTCAATTGAAGAGAAATCATAGATGTTTATTGTTGAAGGCGAAAGCTAAGTAGGAAAAATATAATGACTTTAAATGAAGATAATAGATAAAATGGTTCTTCAGAATATTTTATTATAGGAAACCGGCGGCTAACGTTACGATGGCGACGTCCGTCGTTTCGGAAGACGGAAACTTGATCATTTGCGAGTTTCAATATTCTGTTTATTAGCTTTGTCGTCGAAAGAAGAAACTTCTAATTATATTAACAGTATTATAAATCATAAGAATAAGTGGTGTAATGCCACCTCCTGCAGCAACACAGAAAACATGATAAAATAAGTAAATAATATTTATTTTAATAATTCTAAAAACTAAAGCAAATAATCTGTTTTTTTTTTAAAAAAGGAAGCTATGAATCGATATGTTATACCAAATGCATCATCGATGGAGAGCTGAGAAGTGTTTCAACTAATTTTTAAGGTCTTAAGGCCTTATCACACTGCAGCAAGAACGCATCAGAATAAGTGCGATATTGAGTAACCATTTTATTATTACATTGCTCTAAGTATCCTGCAGCTTCAGTCATGGTAACTACTTAGCTAATTATTTAGCTAAGGATAATAATAAGTGAAGATGACAAAGTATGTTTTTCTATCAAAGTAAGTTATGCATTCGTATTTCTAACGTAACTATCGGCTTAGACTACCTATACCTAAGTTTTACACTTGAATTCTATACAAACCAAATTGTTATTATTAGTTTGTAATGATAATAGGGATTAGTTTGTAATGATAATAGGGATATTTTTATAGCATGTAAAAATGTTTGAATGTGTTGGAGTATCCACAATCAATATAGGTATGTAAAACACGAAAAATGCACATTAATTAAAAAAGAAAGAAATTTAACATTTAAAGCCTTTTGCTCCACAAAATATTACAACATCTTGCTGCCGTTATAATGACTGTCGTGTTACGGTCTGAAGGTATAGGGTAGCCAATATACTTGCACAAGAGGCCAAACACTCATATAGGACAGCGATGCATTTATGCATTTTATGATGACTGTAGGCGATAGATGTCTCTTATCATCAAAAAAGCCGTTTGCTTATACGCTGACTTCTCACTCATTAAAGTTACTAACGTAACACTGTCATGGCGGCAGGAATAGGTAAGATGGTGGATCCTACCCTGACGGATTGCAGCATGGCACTTTACCACCAGTGGTCTTCTAGCTATTGACCCCTATAACCATTGTTTGCAGAGGCGAAACCCGTTAGAGTACGAGATATTAAAGTTTTTACGCAATTTGTCTCTAATAATTCTACAAAGTTACTTTGAAAGGAACGGCCAAACTTTACTTTAAAGGGGTAAAATGCTTAAATGGAGATGCGTTTTAAATATTTTTGTGAAATTATATATTTTTTCTTTTTTTTTCATCCATTTAAAACAGTCCGCAAAACTGCTACACTGGTTGTCAGGCTATGTCTCACCTAGTACGAGTCATCAGCCTGCGAAAGCAACTTAGGTCGGCGGGTACTAGTTTAATTCTTTGCATGCACCTATTATATATTTTGCGTCGGATAAAAATTGTTTTTTTAATTACTTCATAGATCGAAAGTGTTAACGATTCCTAATCATTTCTCAAAATTCGACTGGTACATACTTTAAATGTCAACCTGTATAGTTAGCAATAGCTAGCTTCTTTACATTTCCAAAGATATCTCCCAAAAAAACATCCAGCGTGAAAAAGCATCCAGTGTGAAACACCTCTTAAATTTCAATTAAAATGAACTTTGCTTTTTAGTTCGAAACTTTAACTCTGAATTACGTACAAGTGAGGCAGGAAAAGGTTTTTTGTTGAATCAAATAACTTAACCTTCCGATAGATGTTCGTTACAATAATAACTTATTTCTTAAATCTTAGAGGAAATTTTATCAATTGAAACGAGATTGAGGTAAATACTCGTAAGTACTGAGAAATCAAACCGAATTATCAAAGTGGAGAAGATAAATTTGTTTTACTCGTATCTTTAAGAATAAATTAACGTTAACATTACTCCGTCGTAACTTCTAAATACCCGAGGATTCACCGTAAGCTCGTAAAATAATATTATTTCAAAAATTACCATTGTCATCGGAGAAAAACAACCATATCATGTATGTCATAAGGTTGAACCTATAAGTGGACATTTAGCAACATGGAAATAAGGGACAAATCGTCGGTTTGTTTTGCGGCGTTGCGGCGTTATAGACGTATCTCTTTCTTTTTTTCTTTAATTCTTCATTGTACACAAAAAAGTAAAAAAAAACAAGTAAATATGTAAAATTATACAAAAAGCGAGTTTGTCTCTAAAAGATATTTCTTCCAGCAAACCCAAAATAAAAAGAATGCGTAAAAGAAATGTAGAACATACAGTGCACAATACAAAAACTTACTGTACAAAAAAACACAAACTAAATTACTAATTATGACTAAAGTGCCAACATGCTAATTAATTACACACCAAAACGCTCCACTATTGCCTTCTTAAAAACTGTCAATGATTGAATACTCCGAATTTCATAAGGCAATGAATTCCAGAGTTTCACGGCATTAAAATAATGGTTATACGACTTAGTAAAATGCTATGGAATTTCGTAAGAAACTTATTGGTTATTTGTTATTATAAAGATATTATTCTGTTTTAAATAACTAGTGTAGCGCCGCTACAATCGACAGTAACACTACTGCCAATTCAAGCGTCGCGGCGCCGTACCACTGTTATGTGTTTTGGCCCTAATAAATTAAAATTATAAGCGTTCATGGTATAACCTGAACAGATATAAATGTGTCAGAAATTGTAACATTAAAAATTATTATAAATAAGGTAAAATTCCCTATTTAATTTATTGTCTTTTGGATTGAAAGGAAATTAATAAATTTGTCTGGACAAATTACACAAATTCAAGCAAACCCCAAACTGAGCAAATTGTATTCCCGTGTATTATGTACACGGGCATTAGTCAACGGTCCTGATACATAGGAATAAAAAAATACCAGAATAAATTTAATAAGCACAAGACACAGAAATGCGCACATCTAGATGTTTATCACACAAATGTCAACCTTAGTCGGGAAACCTCCTCAACTTTGAAAAGTATCTTCACGAGGTAGGTAGGAATAGGTAGGTAGAGGTACAACCAGGGCACCCACGACTAGCCGAAGACGCTAAGTCCTACAATGTGATAGGTGGCAAGCCTATCGCCAACCGGGCACATATCCAATCCCTACCAATTTTATTTTTATTTGTAAATTGAAAAAAACTGCCTTTTTCCTTTTGTCGCCCGACCCGGGATCTCATTAAGTCAAATCCAACACCTGGACTGCTAGACCGCAGAGCTGGTGCAGAGGATCAACGGTCCAATACTACCTTATTAATATTTGAAGATTTAAACATAGCTAATAAAACGTTTTGACGTAATGGTCCGGTTCCACTGAGTAAAATAGACCATGTGTTTCTCTGCCAGGCAGGCAAAAATATACATTGTAGGTTCAATCGGGAGCCTCGTGGCCTCGCCTTTTTGACTCGCCTTGCATTTCGCTCTAAATAGTAGCAAACTAGTAGAGAAAGTACTAGAATAATCGATCAAGTCAAGTTAAATACATAATACTGTTTGCTTTTTCATTTTTTTTTAGAATCACTAGGGGAGGGCAGCTGCCCCTCTTGCCCCCTCCCCCCCTTGGCGACGCCCTTGATCCCGACCATAGGATAGCGACGTACCTGTAACATCTATGGTGTCTGTAGGCCAAGATTCTTACCATTACGATAGCGGTGTCGTTCGCTGACGACTGACTGACCACTCACATAAAAAAAACTATTATTTATTCAGCCATCAATCCACCATTTTATTCGAATTTGTCTCATGTGGACTATTTTCTCTTATTCAGCAGAATTAGAGTCTTAACTTCGCAATCTACAAATTTTAGTGTTGAAGCGTAAAATAAAAGGATTGAAGTTACTTGACTTTTAAATTGTTTCTTTATTTATGTATGGTCAGGGCCGCATTTATCGTTTGTACCGCCCTGTGCCTTGTAAAAATTTCCCCCATTACCGATTTTCAAAAAGAATTGTAGTAAAAAAACGAGAATCTGGTTCTTTAAATTTTACTACGCTTAAATTGTGAGAGGAATATTAGCGATCGGCCATATTAAAAGAGTAATTAATATAGTTTTTTTTAATTAAGCATTTATCGCTGATTTTTTTTCATAACTTTGATGATGAAAAAATATGTTTTATATTCATAATGAAAACATAATTTTATATATAAAATTCTCTTATCACAATGTTAGTTACCGTACTCGTCCGAAACGGCATGTTCAGTAGATCTGAGAATCGGCTACTATTTATTTTTCATAGTATTCATAGTTCATTCATAGCATTTCATGGTATTTTTATTCCCCTAAGTGATAAGGGTGACTCTCCCTAATATTTTACTAAGTAAGTAAAATATTAGGGTCCCACAATGTGATAAGTGCCAAGCCTATCGCCAACCGGGTGCATATCCAATCCCGAGCAACATTTTTTTTATTAGAAAATTTGAAAAACCACATTTTCTTTTTTCGCCCGATCTGGACCGCAAGCCCAGAGAGGTGAAATTACTAAAATCACATTAAAAAAATTGCATAACAATGTCTGCTAGGTCAGCTAGTATAACATAAATATATTATAATTTTTTAAAAGCATTTTAGATGACATCAAGATTTTTTTCTCCAACTTTTGCTGCCCTGGGCGATAGCTCCGTGTGTTTTAATATGAATCCAGCCCTTTGTGTGCTTCGTAGTATGTACAAGATTTTGATTTAGTGGCTTTTTATCACTACTACTATTCAAGTTTATTTCTTTTTTATTAGTATGGACAACTGTCCGTAAGACAAGT
Source organism: Calephelis virginiensis (assembly GCA_002245475.1). Taxonomy (NCBI): domain Eukaryota; kingdom Metazoa; phylum Arthropoda; class Insecta; order Lepidoptera; family Riodinidae; genus Calephelis; species Calephelis virginiensis. The sequence goes on along the minus strand of NJDC01002226.1, from coordinate 224,558 downwards.
TTAAAATTTTATACCTAAAATAGAATCTTATTTGCTAGACAAAAAATGTGAGATTCACGTGTAAAATTAAATTTACATAGAAATATCTAGTATGTATTATCTACTTCAAAAACTATATATTCGCATCACCTCCGCGGCGGTAGCGATACGGCGAAGCCATCCATTTTTACTGTTTAGTAGAATTTGTGAACTTAGGGTTTTTTATGCTTTTTTTGAGTTTCGTACAGTGCTGAGCTATCGTTAAATGGATATAAAATGTATCAGGTCACGTCCCCCAAAGCCAAAGCTAACAGCGCTTGGCGCTCTATTGCTGAATGCCGATTTTGTAGTTTAAACGTGACGCATCTCTAATGGGGTTAAATAAATACACTGTTATTTAATGTACTTTTATTCATACTTTTTATAATACCACCGATTTTGATGACTAAACGATTTTCGGTTTTTTACGAACATACAAGCTGATTGTATCCGTTGTGCTAAAGTTTCACAGTGTTAAAAGAACTTCAAATGGCGACGGGGTAGCCCATGAAATAGTTGGAGTCGGTTTTTGCAATTTCAATGGGCTTAATTATTGTTTCACTACATTATAGTGTCAGATAATAAACAAATATTTTGCAATAAAATAATATTCTGGTTATATGTTGATAATCGCCTTTGTGGTCTAGCGGTTCAGTTGTTGAACTAGACTGCCTGAGGGGTCGAACCCCGGGTCGGGCAACAAAAAGAAAATCGGGTTTTTCCAACTTTCTAATTAAAAAAAAGTTGCTCGGGTTTGGATATGGGTGGCTTGCCACCTATCACATTGTGCGACTTAGGGTCTTCGGCTAGTCGTGGGTGCCTGGTTGTGCCTCTGCCTACCTCTTCGAGGATATGGGCGTGAAGATACCTACCTACCTATTGATATTTAAGCGATCCTATCTTTTAAGTTGGATCAATCTGCAAACGGTGTGCAAATTTAATTAACCTAACTTATCTTTTATAATGAAATAATAATAGGGAGGGGCAAAAGTGTTTTTGTATTTTGAATGTATTACTATTTTTTTTAAGTTAATTTGACCCTTTCTGGGGCCGGCTAAGCCGACTTTTAGGCCATGCTGCCATGTCTTCCGTATTAATTTAGTCATATTAACAGTCATAAGTCACTATATGCAAAGCCATGCCAGGGTCTTGAGTAAAGCGGTGGCTTCGTTACTCAAGCTCATCTAGTAAGATTAGGCGGCAGCGAGGAAGCATACGATACACTAATTTATTTATGCTTATTTCATTTGTTCACTTTCCCTTAGCAAAATTAATCTAATTTCCACTTAAATTAACTAATTACACTTAATATAAACACCATCTTCATTCATGATAGTGCCAAAACCAATTTGGCTGTGCTGAATGTCCAAAAGCCACAGCCAAAGAGGTTTTATACCATTATAATTATGACATTTTGAAGATGCAATAAATAAATAAAAAAACTAGTTTCCGCCATTTTTCAATTGATTTTCAATCAAGCAAAATGAACGTATGTGACGAAGAAGTTCGGTACATTTCAAAGTTTATTATGAATATTGAGAGAGCTGGGATGTGTTGACCTCCGTATAGCCCTGACCTTGCTCAATCAGATTTCTACCTGTTTCGGTCATTGCAGAACTCTTTAGGAAGCATAAAGCTAACCTAAGAACAAACCTGCCAGATTTTTTTATCAAAAATCTCAAAACTTCTACAAGATTAGAATTATCAGTCATCAAGCAAAACAACACATATATATTATGAATAAAAAAAATACTAAAAAAAAATATTTTCCTTTGTATGAAAAATAGGTACAAAAACACTTTTTTCCCGACCTATTATTATTACAAAATACTAGTAAATTTGATGCAAATTGATGCAAATTTCTACTTGACTAATTTTTAAAATAAGTGTATGCCAAAACCTAAAGAAAGAAACAAAAAGACAGTGTCAAATTTCGATGAACTGTCAAATATGTTCTATTAAGTTGACCTAACATTACAGGTAACATCGTGTGTTCAAAATCTGCAGTTGGTAATTGTAGTCGCTAAAATGAAATAATATAGACGGCTGCAGACGTTATTTCTTAATATATGGAAAATAACCTCCTAAGTAACAATGGCGTATGCTGAAAATGGCGTCTTGTAAAAATGCTTATCCGTAAAATACAATTTGTGTAAATGTTAGGGTGAAAGCTCCATTAAGTAAGCGATTTTATCTTTTAAGACAAAAGGATTTCTGCATCCGGTCGGACCTTTTGATGTTAGTTCAGCACTTACTTTAACTAATGTGTAATCTTTGTATATACTCGTAAATATGAATCCGCATTTCTTTTGGTCATCAACAGATGGACTAATTTTGCTTTTTCTTTTTGTTATGTTAATTATATTCATTAGAAGTTTCTTAAGAGATAGACGTTGTCCTGCTTTGTTTTAATACGAGTATTTATGTATATCTAGGGTAATTATTTATGTATATGTATGTCTGTATATATGTATGTTTAAGGAAATCTCAGTTAGTCTTTTTTAATACTATAGAAAGGGTACCCTGATTTTTAACCAAGTTTAAATAATAAGGTGGAAGTTAATGTTTGGTTCCCAGATTCTTTTAAATATGTTAATCGATTTCTCCGCCATCTTCGAACCAATTACAAAAATATTTTTTTACAACTTTGAAAAACTTTGTAAACAAATTGCCAGAGTCTGGAGCTTATAATGTAATCTTAGAGAAATTCTGTTATCGGGAGTTGAAAATGATTTCATTTTATGATTATGTAATTGAAATATAATATTGGTTTCTTGGTAATAGATCAGGGGGGTGATTATGTGACTCAATTACCAACTCAAAATGGATGAGAGTGTACATCAAATCGCTGTCAAATGACTTGTTTTGTATTTGCTATCTCCAGTGACCAACAGAAATACAATAGAGATAGCAAACACAAATGACGTCATTTGATGTACACTTTTACAGTTTGAGTTGACAACTGAGATACATAGTCACCCCCCAGAACCGCTTATGTGGTCTCGCATCTGTGTCTAGGAATCTGGTGCTACATCTGACTTCGTAAGGTATTGGGTTCGTTTTCTGGGTCATGCAACAAACGGAAAATGAGTTTTTTGAACAATTCACGACTGATTGACTTCGGCTTGTGGTGTCCTGGTTGTACCTCTGCCTAATTCTTAGGGGTAATAGTACCGGTACTATTGGTTTAAGGGTTTTCTATTGGTACTGATTCATTAATAGCGGTACCAGTAAATATGCTACCTACCTTATATTGTTTTAAATCGAAGATATCTCTGTTTCTTGTGAACAGATTCAAATTATACCGATCCCCTAAAAATGGAAATTGGCAATCACTCTCCTCTATTCATCCGGTATATTTATTAGGTACAGATATTTGCTACTGCTAGGTGTCGGTATCGGGACAGTACCGGTATACAGAGTACAGGTTCCTGCTTTGGAAGCGGTCACCAAGTATCGAATTGGCAGGAACCAATAAGTATCGGTATATAACCTGTACTTTTGGCATCGGTCCCAAGCCAAGTGTGATGTACTCAAGAAGAAGTGGGGTTGTAAGTAACTTAGTTGCTACAGTCTGTGCTAAACTATCAAATATTGCTGGAGGTAAACAGGAAGTTGGACAAACATGATATAGTAGATGACTGGATTTCGGGCGATCTAACCCGTTCAAATATGTATAGGACTAACCTATATGTGTTTACAGCAAAATTTAGTGGCTTGCTGACGTTTCGTCCACAAAATTTTCGTCCACAGTGGACGAAACGACACCTTTTCATTTTTTTTTACTGACGATTCGTCCACTATCAAATTATTGGAGCTGTTTAGTACAGTCGGATGAAAAAGTTTCATGATACCCTAATAATATTTTATTATTATCATACTTTTATTACTTTATAATTACCACTATTTGAATGCGGTTTGGGTCAAAGTTGCTTTATGACGTCACCACAAACCAATTCCTATCACTGTTAGTTACATAATACAAAAAAAACGATCATAACTTATACCTAATATTTAGCATAATTATCAACATCTTAGAAATATTAGTCAATATTATTCAACAGTGTACCTAATCACGTAAAAATATCTCTATAGTAAATATGTAAAAACAGTCACATTGACATGCATTATTTATTATTAAGAAAAGTCGTTTCCCTTAAAATGAACATCTTAAAAATATTGGTTAACATTGATTTGGTTTGTTTTGTCTGGACAAACACTTCCGAAGTCCGCTAACTTCGACTAAGTAGTAGGTAGGTACTAAAAGGCCTTTACGAGTAAACGACATAGAGATAATGATATATTTATTCGTTCGTTATAGAACTTTTTTACTTGGTACCACCAAGTAAAAAAGTTCTATAATGAATTCATAGAAGCAAAATCATTATCACGATACTAACAAGGTGCGTATTCATATATTATTTGGATTTGTAACGCCTATTTTACGAGTAACTTTATATTATTACGTGCCTTACTTTATCACACAAGTAATTTTTTTTCTAGACATATCTAAAGTAATAAGGTGATTTTGATATATTAATTTATTTATTGTAAGGCGGATATCACATTGCACCGCACACCGCTCCGGTTTGTTGTTATCAAACCCGGGACCTCAAGAAGTCAAATCTGACAACGGACCGCTAGACCACAGAGGATATCAAATAAACAAATAAAAATGATAAGGGGCCATCCTAGAATCAACTATCCTTCAGAAAAAAGAACTAGCAAGTCGGCACTACTACTACAGTAACATAGTTTAAGTACTACAGTAACATAGTTTGAGTTTGTTTTTAGCAGTTTAAATTGTTAATCCCTCATGTATCATAGGAGTGATATTTTGGTATAAGTAATTTTTGTTTGTGGAGATAGGTAGGGGGCCAAAGAGTGACACAATCTCAATTTTGTCCTGATTTTTTTTATGATATTGGAAAGCAAACAAGCAGACGGATTTCCTGATGGTAAGAAATTCACGCCGACTAGAGACACCAAAGGTAGTGATGCTGCGTTGCCACCCTGAGGTCGGGATGTTAGGCCTCGAGCAAAAGTAAGTTTGCCGGCTACCTTACCGTCCAAACCGGAACACTTCATGACGTTATGGCGGCAGGAATAGGTAAGGCGGTAGTACCAATCCGGGTGAGTCGCTGCGCAACTCTGCCACCTAGTCAGACGTCACGGTGTTATTGACAGTAAGCCTATGCTCGCCTTTTGCGAGTTGCCTCGCAGGAAGGCAGATAGTCTATTCTGCAAGGGAGCTCGGACCAACACGGGAGAAAAGATATTTAATGATATTTGAGGGCCGAAACATGTAACCGCGTTGCCGCGCCGCGCCGCTAGAATTGGCAGCAGCATCACTGCGCGTTGTAGCGGTACGGTACTATTTATTTTTTCAACAGTGTAATATATTTTTATTTATTTATTTATTTAACACTTTATTGCACACAAAAAACTAAAATACACAAAATACACGAGAAGTTAAAAATGCACAAAAGGCGAGCTTATCTCTAACTAAAGAAATTTCTTCCAGCCAACCCAAAAAAAAATGAAGCTGTGAAAATAAAATGGAAGGCATCGTGTACAAAAAACAATTAACTATAGCTATACATAGAGCAAATAAATAAAAATATAATACTTAAGTGTGTAAAAAATAAAACAGGTACAATTATAATTGTTAAAATATCTTAGTAGGATAATAAATGAGTATGTTATTGTGTCAACGATAACCAATATATAACCAACCTTCAATCTTTTCTTAAAAGTAGGTAAAGAAGGGCTGTCACGAATCATGACAGGAAGGGAATTCCACAATTTGATTGATTGGAAATTAAAAGATTTAGAAAAACGATTAGAGTGCGAAGCGGGAAAACGAAGTACAGATCTACGGTTTAAGCGACATGGGGGTTCAGTAGAGTGCAGAAAGTTGAAACGCTCCCGCAGGTATGAGGGAGCTGACGGGTTGTACAGAATATAGGAGAGATAGAATATGGAAATTTCTGCGGAGTCGTATAGGAAGCCATTTTCTCACGATGGTCCATGGCAGAAACACGTTTATGAGGTCGCAACACCGCAACGCAAACCGACGACTTTAGTCTAGTTCATAATATTAAGAAGCACTTAAGTATTTGCCAAAGCTTTCCTTATTTTATCAAGAACATCTTCGGGTGACGTCATTTTACTATTTTCATAATTATAAATTAAATGAACGTACAAACTCGAATACATTATCTGTCTACCTGCCAGGCAGCATATAATAGGCAATCATAGGTCGCCTCTGTGGTTCAGGGGTTGGAATTGACTGCATTAGGTCCCGGATTCGAATCCCGGATCGGACAACAAAAAGAAAATTTGGGTTTTCCACTTTTCTATTAAAAAATGTTGCTCGGGATTGGATATAGGCCCGGTTGGCGATAGGCTTGCCACCTATCACGTCGTAGGACTTAATATCTTCGGCTAGGGTGCCCTGGTTGTGCCTCTGCCTAAATTTTCTTGGATATGGGCGTGAAGTTACTTTCATAGGTTACATGGATCATCACCAGCATAATGACTGTTTAGAATGCTGTTCGGTAATTTGCTCCTGTAGGAATAGACTACCATACTCATTCCTACCGCCATAATGACCGTCATGTCACAGTCTGGAGGGTTGAGTCGCCGGTAAACTTGCACAATACTTGTTAAATAGAATAGAATATCGCTTTATTGTGTACCAAAATACATAAAAAATAAATACATTAAAATAAACTTAAAAACTAAGTGGTACACAAAGGCGGCCTTATCGCCTAAACAGCGATCTCTTGCAGGCAACCTTATGTTATGGAGACACAATAAAATAAATTTTTCACGATGGTGCTCTTAAAATTACTTACTTGACTCTTACTTGTTAAATTACGTAACTTACCTCTTTTAAACTTATTGTTTACATTAAGTTAACATTAAGTACATGATGTGATTCATAAGAGAATAAATAGTGCCTCCACGTACAGGGTTACTTTTAAAGAATCAGCCAAAGGACATGGACCAAATCCGCCCTGAGTCCAACAAGCATAAATCTTATACTGTAATTATGAAATTATTGTTTTTTAAAATTAATTTCTCAATATCAGTTTCCTACTTCTACAATTATAAATTTAAATATATTTATGTAAAAATGGTGGCGCAAGTTTAAATCTTTTTTCTATTGCAGATGTCTAGCAAGAACTCTAAGTTATACAGATTTGATTTTAGTGAAAATCGATTGATTACAGTATTTTAAGCATTGTGTAGTGAGTGTTAGTCCCAGGACAAACTTTTGGAAAGTGATCAATCTCCCTTTGAGAGATTGTTTTGAATCAACAATTGGCTTCTGAAGTATTTAAAAAAATACAAGTTTTAAGATATATCCGATGCTAAATACAAGATTGACAGACTTAAATAACATCAATACTTTAAAACGAAAATTGACAAAGGATATTCTGTATTTGTCGGATGCCTTTATTGGGTACAGGTATTTATCGGCCTTCATACAAGTGTTTGCTAAGGTATCAGTATCGAGAGAGTACCGGTTTATGGAGTACATGTACCCACTTTGTAAACGGTATCCAGTTATCGAAAAGGCTAGAACCGCTAAGTACCGGTACAGAACCTGTACTTTTGGCATCGGTTCCAAGCCTAGGGTACGACATATGGTGGCAACTAGTAAAGTATTTTTGCGGACTATTTTAGAAATATATGTATATATATATGTGAAAGTAAATATTTAAATTTGGCATTCATATTTAAAATGCACTATCATTTTAGCCTTTTTTATATCAAAATTTGGCCGATCCTTTAAAAGTAACCCTGTATATGTTTATTGTTAACCAATACACAATTGAATCAATATGGAGTTCATACATTATTTATTAGTCCTCCCATTTCCTCGCAAAGCCCTTTGACCTAGAAACTTGTTACGTCTTAATATCGTGTCATGCCGCTGTAATAGAAACTCTCGGGATAGGTATTACGGAAAAGTTTTGATGAAAGTTTATTTCCTCTAATAATGAAAACTTTTTGGTAAACAGTGGAAGTATTTTTATGGGGCTTTCAATCGAACTTATATCTATAATGTACATAATCTATCTATATAGGTATCTAATAATGTATCTTAATGTGATTTCTATGTAGTAATACTGTTTGTCTTTAGCTATTTATCCTACTAATGTAATAAATGCAAAAGTTTGTATGTTTGTTTGTTTGTTTCTCCTTCACGTAAAAACATTAAACAGTGAACCCAATTTCATGAAATTCAAAACACATAAAGGATCATTTGGATTATTTACTATTATTGGAAAGGATAGGATAGTTTTTATCCCGAAAAAAAAACTGTGTGGACCATTAACCACGAGAACGACGCCGCGGACAACAGCTAGTCTGTTATATACTACGGAAATGAAACTGCCAATATTGGTGAATATGTTTGCTTAGCTTTTTTTATGATATCGGACGGCAAACAAGCTGATGGATTTCCTGATGGTAAGAAATTGACACCACCTAGAGTCACCAAAGGTGGTAATGGTGCGTTGCCACCCTGAGGCCGGGATGTTAAGCATCGAGCAAAAGTAAGTATACCGGCTATTTTATCCCCCGAACCAGAACACGTCAACGGCAAACACTGACGTTATGGCGGCAGGAATAAGTAAGGCGGTTGTACCAATCCGGGCGAGTTGCTGCGAAACTATACCACCTAGTCAGATGTCACGGTGACGGCAGAACTCTTCCCGCTTAAAAGGTGGGAAAGTTTGCTGAGTGCAACCAAATAGGATTTTGCTGAGTTCCACCTAAAAGGTGGGAAGAGTTTGCTCGTCTTAGACCAAAATGGCGACATTGTTCTCATAAGATCATGAAACCTTTTGAATTTTAGTATCTGGAGGACATGGACACTAGACAGAGACGGAGAACAAAACCGAAGCCTTCCTACATAGATACTTAGCCTCAGTTACTCAACTTTATTATGCGCCGTGCGATCTAGTCATTAGAACTAAGTTTGGGTTTGCCTATATATATAAAGTGTATATCAGAGCCCACCAGCATGGTGACCTAAATGGAGAATTGACCTGGAGTTGGCATCACCGAATACCACGTGGACGACATGATGATGGTAATTGTAATAATTTTAAAGCAGCAAAATTGCAAAAGACCGAGTCAAATATTGACCAAGTCAATTACCTTCTTCACTACCAAGTCATGATTTGTTAATTCTTAGATAGTAGAAGCGACCATCTAAATCTCTGCCAGTTAACTCGTAAGAGATGAGAGTAGATTAAAATATAGGTCAGTACCAACAAGATCTACTGATAGAGCTCACCTATCATATTCCTGCCGCCATAATGACTTTGTCATGTTCCGGTCGGAAGGGTAGGGTAGGTAGACCTGCACAACAGGCCTCATATCCTGGCCATAGGACAGCGAAGCACCTGTATCGTCTACGCTTGCTCTGCTGAGATTCTAAAAGCCGTTTGCTTGTTAGAAGACCTCAGAATGATTTCGAGATTGTCCCACATAGATTTATCAACACGCGGGGTGTTGGGAGGACAATGATGTAGTCAGAATAGATGACAATTTATGCATCAGGTGTCACTTGAAAACCATGTTTAATATGGGATCACCTCGGAATCATAATATACATGTCCAAAAAAAGAATTATCAAAATCGGTTCGTTTTTGGCCGAGTAATTTTGTAACTAACGCACAAAATAACAATAATAACACGTAGTCGAGAATAAATAAAAACCTTCTTTTTGGAGTCGGTTAAACACAGGAGCAAGAAAAGAAAATGATAAGTCATATTCTGGTTTATTAGTTTAGGCAAGTATCTGGTATACAAATCTTTCTTAAGTTCAGAAGTTTCTGTTATGTTATTCGTAACTTACTCGTTTCGTATACAAAATAGGTATACCAATTCAATTATACTCAGCAATGAAGCTCCAAAAAATACACCACCGACTCCGCCAATGTCCACTGAAAAATAAGATGTTTCAATTATTTTAAGAGAAAAATACATTTTTTCATAAAAAAAATTCAATACATTGACGTAATCTATACTAAATAACTTAAACTCAAAAATCTGATTTTTGTTTCGTTTAAAGAAACTGAAGTATTTAATAACAAATAAATAAATATCTCCGGACAAGTTAAACAAATTGAATCTAACCCCAAAGTAAGTTAAATTAATGCTTGTGTTATGGGCGAAAATCAACGATATTAATACATACAAATACTTAAAAATGTACCAGAATAAATTTAATAAACGTCCAGACCCGGAATGCAAACATTTATTTTTTTATTACACAAAGGAATCCTTGCCCCCGTCGGGAATCGAACCCAAGCCTTGCGGTTTGTTGGTAGAGCTAGGCGTGTACGATAACCCTTCGACCAACGAGGTGGTCATTAAGTTCAAGCTGTGCTGTAATAAAAGTAGCTTAGTTTACTACTAAATATACCATCCCATCCCCATTATCATAGCAATCAACATCGGTCTATCCCTCTCAGAGATTAGCCGGAAAAAAGAGACAGACATAAAAATATTGTAAATAATGTGAGTTTGATATAATATCTATCATATAGGCTAATCAATATAATTACTAAAACACCCGAAGAAAGTAACGTAGTAAATATCCATCCAACGTATCAGCGTAATATGAAACCGTGGGTGACTCCCGGTATTCCTCGTTGTATTAAAAATAGAAATTATCTACAAAACAAGTTCAAAAATAACCAGTCAAATGAGATTTTATGTATTACCTACAAAAAGTACCGAATTTTTGTAATAAATTATTATGAAAAAGAATAAGAAGAAACAGTCGCCTCTGTGGTCTAGCGGTTCAGTTGTTGGACTTGACTGCATGGGGTCTCGGGTTCGAATCCCGGGTCGGGCAACAAAAAGAAAATTGGGTTTTTCCAGTTTTCTAATAAAAAAATGTCGCTATAATAGCTCACTTAGCTAATATTTGTTTTCAAAAAGGGGTATTTCTTTAAAATAATCCTTGATTATCCAAGTTTATAAAAGTGGTAAATGTTCGTCTTATTGGGTACCTTGAACATTTTAAAATCATTTCAAAAAATCAGTTTGGTTTTAGGCGTGGCAAATCTACAGAAGATGCTATTTCATCCTTGACATCTTTAATAATAGAGCAGTTAGATCAGAAGAAAAAGTGTTTGTCTGTATTCTTGGATTTGAATAAGGCTTTTGATACTGTCTCAATCCCCTGTCTAATAAAACACTTGAGGCCGTGGGTGTAAGAGGCACCCCTTTAAAGTTATTTGAAGATTATCTAAGAGACCGAAAACAACTTGTAAAAATAGCTATATAAGTAACGAGTCTGACATTTCTTTTGAGGTTGGTCAAGACAGCGTACTTGGTCCCACATTGTTTTTAATCTATATTCTTCTTCGCAGGTTCAGCCTGTAAGAGTATCTTCAAAAATGCCAAAATGGGACTATCTAAAGTATCAAATTGGTTAAAACAAAACTTACTTACTCTAAATATTTCCAAAACTAATTACATATTTCTCTATCAATGACAGAACACAACCAGTAAATACATATAACTTAAAAATTCATAGTTGCAACAGTAACAGTACACATAACTGTACATGTACAGCCATTGATATTTATATTGATATTGATTATTTGTGTGATCGTGTTAGGAAGCTAAATTGGATATTTGGAATACTAAGACAGGTGCTAAATAGAAACCTAACAAATCGCATATACAAAGCCTTAGCTTAGTCTGTCATTGGTTACTGTATTTCTGTATGGGGTGGTGCAAATAAAACTAAATTTTTGGAGGTGGAAAGATGTCAACCGTATTTATTAAAAATTATGTATCACAAACCTCGAAAATTTCCTACACAAGATCTATATAATTTCTGTAAATTGCTATCTGTAAGAAAACTGAATATATTATTAACCGCCCTGAGATTGCACAAACAACTACCTTACAAATCGCATACCCATCCCACAAGAAGAAAACAGAAAGTTGCCGTTGCTATACAGACTAAAACAGTATTTGCTCAGCGACAATACGTATAATTGTCAGCCCATCTATATAATAAGTTAATTAAAAAGTTTGGGATAGGGACAATCATATGACGAGGTCACTTATATCATATAAATAAAATTATATTTTGAAGACTCAAATATAAAAATCTATTCTCTCTCTCTCACTCACTCACTCACTCACCCTCACACACACACACACGCACGCACACCCACACATACACAAACAAACACACATATATACATAACTCAATCTTTTTTTTATTTATTTGATTGTAATTGTATTAACTGGTTTTGATTTTAATTGTTTTCTCACACATGAAATTCATGTTAATTTTTATTATTATTATATTAAAACCGTTCATTAGATAATGCAACAATAAAAAAACCAACTGTGTGATCACCTGACACAAGTATTTATTAAATACTTAGTAGGTTGGTTTCAAATAATGTTACTATTTTTAATGAAATAAACAACTTTTCAATTTTTTAATATGTACCAAATATACATTCATATGCGTGTAGTAAAAAGCAAATATTTTATATTTATTTGTGTGGACGTATAGATTTTGTACATAACTACGCATTATTTAATTTGATAAAGTAGTGACTTAACAATTTGTAAAAAGTGTTTCTTTTTGAAAGTCTCTTATGAATTTGTAACAGCGTAGCTCAGGGCCCTTACCATGAGTTTACGGCTTGTCAAGTTTACTATACTCGCCACCGTCTCTGTAAATTATTTGTAGGAAAACTTTGAACAGCGCCTCTATTCGTAACAAAGAGAAACACATTTTTAGACCAAAAGTGTCATAGATTTCGACACGTAACTTACCGAACGTAATCTATACAAACTCATGGTAAGGGCTCAGTTGTTTTAAAGCTATTTGGTATCATAACATTTAAATGTACTCAAAATTCTATCAATGTGGAACTGCTAAAACGTACATTTAGCTAACAATTCTCAAATGAAGGAATTTACAAGGAACAACAATAATATCTGTTTCTCTACGATTTCTTTTGTGTTTTATTGGTATTGGCATTTTTATTTTATTTGTAACTATAAAGCAATATCAGATGTTCATTTTTATTTTTTTGTAAACAATTATCAAATTCCTGTTAATATGTTTGTATGTATATTATACATATTTTAATCTCATAACGGCTGAACCGATTTTAACGACTAAGAGCTTCACCTTAAAACCTTAGCCCTTGAAAAAGGTCATAAGCTATTTCTTCAATGTAATTGGTTACCTATTTAATTATTTTTACTTTTATTTAGATATAACCCGTTCGGTTTCTCAGGATAGCAAAATACTTTTAGCTAGTGAATCTGCAGGCAACTGCTAGTAAGTAACGAGTATAAGTAATTACGCGTCAACATAGGTAATACAGCAGCCATTTCATTTTTTATGCGATTGTAAGGCAAACATACATGTTTCGTCTACAGACGGATTTCCTAATGGCCATAAATGGCAATATATTACAGCGCCTATAATTACCATTACTAACATCTAGCTAAGGTTTAAATCATTAGGTATTGGCTTTGACAACGTTAATTTTGAAAGCGAACCACGAAAGACGCGAACGCTGAAGTTATGGCAGTCGGAATAGTTGTGGCAAAAACTTATTATGTTCTATTTTTTTAACAAACGAGTACCAAAAAATGTACTGTATTGCTATTGGTCTGATCAACATAAATTTAATTTCAATCAATCAGAACGCGTCATTACAATTTCACAATGAGAAGGCGTAGCGCCAATCGCTACAAACGCTACATCTCACTCTGTCAGTATCGGAAGCATACTCGTTTGTTAAATTAAATAGACTATAATTTATTTCCACATTTTCGTGCTAGCCCCGCATTTAAATTATGTAGACACTTAATTAAAGTGACACGATAAAATTAATTCAATATCTTGCCATGTCAGAATGTTAAGATGAAAATCATGTACACCTTGAACACAAATATTTTAGCTTTCTAATGCGATGTTTATTAAATTTAAATTACAGTATTTTGTTAATTTATTTCTTAACGCTAACTCCTTATGTGTGGTTCAAATTTGAAAATTAATTGGGTGTTTTAATCGGTCGAAATTTGTTTAATACTCGAAGGTATGTTATAAAGCAAAATTAAAAAGTATCAAATTATCTTATCCCAACGTTGTTGTACGGAAGCAAGAGTTGGGTATGTCAAAAAAACATGAAAGCAAGAAAATTGCGGTCGAAATGAGAGCGCTACGGAAAATCTGGGAAAGAGTGGGATTGAAAGAAAGTGTTCGTGTTAAAATGAGAAAGGGCATACTCCTAACTCCGCTGGTTTGGACATGTAGAAAGAATGACAGATATAATATTGACAAAGCAGATATACAATGCCAACGAATGATGAAGATACCCGTGGAGACCTAGGTTGATATTCCACGATCAAATCGTTCGGGTGTTAGTGGTGGTCTTGACACCACTAACACCACACTTGACAGTCTCCGAAATCAGCGTGTTTGTATGAAAAGGTTAATGAATATGGAGGAAGCGAGGCTGATCTGCCAGGACCGTGAGGTTTGGCATTCGATAATCTTTGCCTATCCCGCAAGGGTCTTGGCGTGAAAATATGTATGTATCAAATTATACTGAAGCTTCGAAAATAACTTAAACACTATACTTTATATACAAAGCAAACAAGCTGGCTGACTTCATTGTGTTAGGAAATGGAAGTTGCATTTAGGCACAAGATTATATTTTTGCCAATACATAATATTGTTATAGGTCCCACCTCTGTGAACTGTGTGTAGTGTGTGTGCTCTGGACTTGACTTTTTGAGGATCTTGGTTCGATCCCCGGGTCGAGCAACATTAACAAAGTCTGTTTTTCAATTTTTCTGGTAAGAAATAAAGCTACCTGGGATAAGATGTTTGCCCGGTTGGCATTATGTTTACCACCTATGACATTGTGAGATTTAGTGTTTTCTGCTAGTCGTAGATTGTGCCTCTGCCTACCTCGTGAATACGGAAGTGAAAATACTTTTTTATAATATACAATCTACAATGTTACACATATTTTGTAATATTAGGAGAGCCGAAGAGGGAATTATTGCAGTTACTCAAGTATGTCAGATTATGAAGTAGGAGATACCTTGTACCAAGGTTAAATACCTCCATTGTGTGTCAAATCATTGTACAGAGGCACGCATGCTAGGTAAGCTGTTAAATTTTTTTTTGCTATGAAAAAATATTCTAGCATGCCGGATTAAAGTACGATGGGTTTACTACACGTTATTAAGTACATGTTAAAATTTTCTGACGATTTGAAAAAGATGTACGGACATATCAGGTTCATGAAATTTTAACAAAACAATCATCAGTGTTCATCAGCCATTACGTTGACCTGTCTAATTGACGGATTTCCGTCAACAGAGACACATAATGCATGTACAATATTTTGATCAAGTTGATTGTTATTTTTTTATAGACGCTTCATGCACTGCTGGTAAAATAGCACAAGAACTTTTTTCGCCATCATCTAATCTACAAGGTTTACTAAGCCCCTTTGAAACTGGAGTGACTACAAATTTATCATCCTCCCCTACTATAAGTATACCGAATGTCCTACCTTTCAGACTGGAATACAACAAACTACGAGTACTAGGTGACTAAGAAATTCAAACCCAATAATTTGATTTGATCGATTTCTGATGAGATTTGCAAACTTGCCCGCCTGCCCTGCGCCGTCTTACGATTTTTCGATCAGGTCACGTGTTCTGACGCGAGTTTAGAAGTTTTAACCCATTTCAAAAAAAGTGCGCAACGCAGCTGAAGAACTTTTCACTTCAAAATAAAAAGAAATTTTACAATACGATTTGTCTTACCAACCAGTCCCAAATTGTCTCTAATTGCAAATCTTCTCACACGCAGCGTGGGTAACTGCGCAAGCCTTATTGTTGCCCGAGAACCTCTTGCTATCAATTCTGGTGGTGGCTTGCCCATCGTACGACTGTAAAATATACTTTCATCTCTGAATTTGTCCAAAGGTGAGACGAATTGATCTACTCCCAAAGTAAGCAAATCTTATGATTATGTTATGGGCGTTAACGTTTCTAATGTATATGTATAGATATAATATATATATGTGATTAGGAATACTTAGGGCTGCATTCACTGATCACATTTAAAACCTAGTTTAGTAAAATTAAGTTCAGTATAAACGAGCCTAATTATTAGTTGTGATCCCGTCCATATGCTACTCGAGTACTCTTTTAAAATTAAGAAATTCTTATCCTCATCCCCTGAGAATCTAGTTACCATGTAAATCCAGTCTTAAATATACGCAGATTGTGGAATAAATAAAACAATCACTCACACCCAATAATACAGACAAAGCATTCTTCCCATTTTAAAGTGAATTATTCAAATCCGTCTCGTACAATCAGATACAAAAGTCAATGAATAATTTTCCATATAAAGTGCACGTAAATTTATGTATCCACTTTTAGAACTGATTCTTCCTTCTGGCCATGAGCCAATGATATATGGATCACTAGCTGTTGCCCGCGGCTTCACCCGCGTTTTCACAGGAACCCGTTGTGCTAACGGGATTAAATGTAGATTATATGTTAATCCAGGACACAACCTATCTGTGTACCTAATTTCAGGCAAATCCGTTTATCTATTAGAACGTGAAAATGTCAGCCTTGGTCTCCCCGGGTACCTACATCCATCCACATTCGCATTGTATATCTGCTTTGTCAATCTTTCATCTGTCATTCTTTCCACATGACTGAACCAGCGGAGCATGCCCTTTCGCATTTTAACACCAACACTTTCTTTCAATCCCACTCTTTCTCGGATCTCACTGTTACGAATGCGGTCAGCGAGCGTTACACCACAGATTTTCCGTAGTGCTCTCGTTTCGACCGCATTTATCCTACTTTCATGCTCTTTCTGACATACCCATACAATAACTCTAACTCTCGCTTCCATACAATAACGTTGGAATAAGCACAGAATTATGCAAAGCGAGTCTAGTTTTTGACTCAAAACCTCGCTTTGGAATAGCTTACCCAACGATCCATTCACTCTATTCCCTGCACTCACTCTCCTCTCTACATCCGCGGTGTACCTTCCATCCCTGCTAAAAGCACAACCAAGATATACAACTTCATTCACTTGTTCCAGCACTACACCATCAACCAAAACTCTTACATGCGTTCTGGCTACGTCTCTTTCAAACACCATTATTTTGGTTTTCATCGCATTCAAATGTAAGCCCCTTTCTTTACAATCTCCTTCCATAACTGTGACCAGTGTTTGCAGCTCAGATGGTGTAGAGCCCAAAAGTACAGCATCATCAGCATAAAGCAGGCAGTTCACCACTTGGTCACCCATACGCATTCCCACATTCAATGATCTTAACCTTTGAAGACATTTGTCCAAATATAAGATAATAAGCGTGCTGACAACACACAACCCTGCTTGACGCGAATATTAACATCAAACCAAGGCGATATGCTGCCACCCACCCGCACGCATGCTTTACAGTCTAAATACAT
>NJDC01002226.1:186651-206637 GCA_002245475.1 Calephelis virginiensis | reverse complement strand
GAGGCTTTTACCTCCTCATCCCACCATACGTCACCATTCATAGACTTGTGCATCTTTGCACTCCCACATACCTCTTTCGCAACATCAACCATACTATCTTTCAAAACATTCCAACATATCTAAGTCCGGTAGGCTCACACTATTCAGCCTGTCTTGGACTTGACTCTCATACATGCTTCCTACACTTGGGTCTTGCAACTTTTCACTCTTAATCCTTTCAAGCCCTCCAAATGGAATACGTACTCGCCAGTGCCTCCACTTCTTAAACAGGCTAAACCGGCTAATAACCAAGTAGTGGTCCGTGTTAAGAGTTGGGCCTCTGAAGGCTCTCGTATCCATGAAACACTTCCGGAGGCGACTATCAACCAAAATCAAATCTATCATACTCATTTGATCATTCCTTCTCCATGTATACGTATGTATGTCCTTATGCTGAAACATTGTGTTAGACACAAGAAGATTTCTTTCCACACATAAATCTACAATATGCTTACCAGCATCATTCACTCTCTTATCACCATAGGGTCCAAGAATGACCTCGTAACCGTCCAGTCGTGTCCCCACCCTACCATTCAAGTCACCACATATAATCACTTTTTCATTTCCTTCAACCATATCCAGAACATCCCTTACAGAATCCCAAAACTTTTCCAGGTCATGAGTCACCGACCAGTTGACCGGAGCATAGGTTGCTAACACAAAAACTCGCGTGACTCCTAGTTTAATACGGACCCAGAGCAGTCTCGGACCAATCAAACCATACTCTTTTAGGCCTGAGGCTAAGCGAGACGATAAAATGATACCTACCCCAGCGCTGGCGTGATCGCTCTGTGATACACCAGACCAAAGAGCCAACTTGCCACCGGGGAGATCAAAAGTATCATTACCTTTTCGCTTAGTCTATACATCAATCAATTCATTCATCTTCGCTTCCATTTCCCCTCTCACCTTCCACGTGCCTATTTGACACTCTCCACTCCTCGATTCGCCTGTACGGGCCTGATGTGATGGGTGGCAGCCCCCATCGCCGCATCTGCCTCTTTTCGACGAGGGCGGATCGGTACGCGTCGCCTCCAGGGAACGCATTAACCCGCTCTGCAGTACTTTTTCGGGCCAGAATTACAGTCCAATGGAATAGCAGGGATCGCGACGTGCATGCTTTTGGCCAATGACCCCCAAATGTAACAGATATAATGAAGCGAACACGTCTTAACGGCGTTCGTAGCAATGATTTAGTTACGCGTAGCAAGGTGGAACTAATTACAGTTCACGCAAAACTTAAATGCGCCTCCAAAGTTGGTAACATGCCGTTCGGCAGAACTCATTTCAAAGTATCAGCAGGATATATGTGAGGAAGTAAGGGAACGTATCGCACTCTCACTTTTCGTTTCGTCTCTTTTTCTTGGGTAAGTTGCTTAAAATTTTTGTATTGTATTATAAATGATTAATTCTAAACTATGTATATCATCAATAAAACAAACATTAATATTTTAGCAAATGCACAACGTTTTGGATAATGATTGAGTGTTAAAAATTAAAGGTTGCTATTCGATTTGTTGTATTTGATTGTACCTGCGCCAGACTACAAAATAAACTTCATGAGAGGCACATCTAAGTTTTGCGCGTACTTTAACATGCTTTTCTTAACCGCTTTTTGATAACCACCTCGTTGGCTGAGGGGTTTGCGCACTCGGAAAACGAAACCGACTATCCACGAGGCTCGGGTGCGATGCCCGTGGCATTTGTGTGATGAACATTTAGATATCTGCATTTCCAAGTTCGGGTGCTTATAGATTTTATTCTGCTGTGTATTTAAGTTTCAAGAAAGAGTGGCATTGAAAGAAAGTGTTGGTGTTAAAATGAGAAAGGGCATGATCCGCTGGTTCGGTCATGTGACAAGAATGACAGAAGAAAGATTGACAAAGCAGATATACAATGTGAATGTGGATGGATGCAGGTATCCGGGATGATCTGATCGTTTTCGATCTGATCGATTCCACGATCAGATCATATCCCTCTGGATATTAGCCGAGAGTGGTATCAAAAGTCTCCGAAACCGGCGTATTTATATGAAAAGAGTAATGTGATGGAAGCCAGACAAGTTTGTCATGATCGTGAGGTTTGGCACTCGATACTCTCTGCCTACCTCGTAAGGGACATGGCGTGAAAATATGTTTGTATGTTTATTTAAGTACCTTTATGTATTAAAATCGTTAACTAAGACCTATATCACAAGTAAATATTTTTTTTAATTAAAGACATGCATATTTTTTTCCTTTAGTTTTTGGCACTCACGTTAGTATTTGCCATTATTAAAGTTAAAATTTGCATTAAGTTAACAGGTTTTTATAAAAAAGGCTTTAAATTATTCAAAATTAGTCATAAGTCGTCAAAGAAAGTCATGTACAGGTCTTGAGTAAAGCATTGGAAGCATTACTCAAGCTCATTTCATGAGATTTGGCGGCAATGAGGAAATGCACGCTACACAAATTTCTTCATGATTATTTTATTTGTGCACTTTCACTGAATAAAATTGTACAAATTGCCACCAAAATTAATTAATTTCAATAAATATAAACACAAAATTTAATAATTACGAAAAAACTACTAAGTATTAACATTTCTCTTGATGTCGCCAAAACTCCATGCATAATGTTAATGTGGCTCCTTTGTAGAATAGACTATCTGCCTTCCTGCCAGGCAGCTCGTACCTAAAAGGCGAGTTTAAGCTTACCGTCACTAACACCCGGACATTTGACTAGGTGGTAGGGTTTTGTTCGAGGCCTCACACCCCGTCCTCAGGTTGGAAACGCACAATAACCAAATTTGTTGACTCTAGGTGGCGTGAATTTCTTACCATCAGGAAATCAGTCGGCTTGTTTGCCTTCCATATCATAAAAAAGTCACTTGAAAAGACACGACAAAAGATGAAAGTTTGCATATAATATAATTATATGATATATATAATATGATTATATATAGAACAAACAATATATGTCATTTATTTATAAAAAATAATCAAGAACCACAGAGAAATAGAATTGCCGTACATTTGTTTTCAAGCAAATTGCATTTTCTAGTGAATTCATTAAAAACTTATTCAATTTCAAGTAGTTTCCTGACAGTTTCAATTTGTAGGAGTATTTTATATAAATGTGTCTAGTTTTCTTTAAGAATCGTCAGTGCATTCGTAGAGATAAATTGTAGACTTAGGTCCTATCATCGAAATCGAATATCCTATCGAATTCGAATAGTTAACGCTTACGTTACTCGATACTTTCAAAAACAAATGGTGTTATAAGTAACTAGCCAGACCTAACAAATATTTTTCTACTCCGAATATTTGCCTCAAATCTTGAATTTCGATAAAAATAAATGTAAATGTTGATGATAACTATAACGACATACAATTTTTCGTGTTTTTTATGATATTGTAAGGCAAACAAACAGACAAATTTCCTGATGGTAAGAAATTAATTCTGGGTTTTAATCATTTGATTCAACATAAAATATTTGAAGTTTGGTAATGTATTACTTTAATTTTGCCATTTGCGCATACTTACATACCTATATTTCTTACTTACTTGAAAAATACATGAACTTCTTTGTAGAGGATTTCGTCACAGAACAGTGGACAATCGCATTGAAAATTCAGGAAGTTATCTGGAAAGCAAATGTACACTATCTTAATCTGAATCGAAGATTGAGCATTATGAAGAACTAGCTGTTGCCCGCGGCATTGCTCGTGTGGTCCCACAGGAATATTATTTCGCGATAGCAACTATCCTAAGTGTTAATCCAAGTTAACCTCTATGTGTGTACCAAATTTCATTAAAATTGATTCAGCAGTTTTTGCGTGAAGGAGTAACATACAAACAGACAAACTTTCGCATTAATAATACTAATAGGATTTGTAACACATAATTTTAAAGTAGCAGAATACATACGGTTTGCAATACGGTTTGTATTCGATTTCAGTAAATAAGTAATGCCATCATCAGATCCTGACTTGGTAGCAATGGGACCACCTAGGTAGCACGATGCGATTCGAATCGAACCGTCTTCGATTAGAAAGAATAAAAAAGAATTTGTTGGCAGGTTTTCTGAGAACCACATAAAATGTGTACGAATTATATGTAACAGCGAACTTTATTGAAGTGTTTACTAAAACATATCGAAACATTCAATCAATAAAATATCAAAAAATGCTGGACTAAGAAAACTAGTGATCGCCCTTTGGTCGAAATTAGACCATAACATATTTTAATATCTTGTTGATAAGAACGCCATCTTGATTTCTCAAGACCAACTACTAAACTTTATGAATAGTTAGTGCGCCATCTGTGATTTTTTATCGTTATCATCAAAATATTTGTTTGTGTGTGTCAAAGGCATGGTAGTGTAGGTAATGTTTTATTTATTAATTCAATGTACTTTATAAGCACTTCTTCTACACATAAACCATAAGTGTGCCAAATTTTATGCTCCTCCGTCCGCGCAATTTTCGTAAAAAGGGGTCCAAAGTTTTGGCATCACGTATTAATATATAGATAAAGGCTTTTGATGGCACGTCGATTTAAGTTATACGAATATGTTTAAATATAAAGTCATAGACGTACCTCTGTTTCGATAGAGACATGCTAATCCTTTAATATCACAGGCAGGAATTTTCACTGTAAAGTAAATTTTACTTGTTAATATTTTTAAATCAAACATATTTAAATATGTACATTCCAGTTTAGGACTTACAATGCTGTGTGTGTTGTGTTTGTTTGTATGCATGTCTATTGTATCGTAGCTCTTCAGAAGATGGACGGATTTTGATGAGTTTTTTTATGTGAAAGCTGACGTGATCGAGACAGTTTTTAGCTATACTTTGCGGAGATCTGTCTAGGTGTCCAAGGTCATCAGCTCATTTGCAGCTTTTTCGTAAGCGTCGGAAGGGATGTAAGACGCGCTATGGGTATTCATTTCACTTTTGAAAATGTGTGTGACCTTACAGTTAAAACTCTAACGAATGCTGGTACAACTGAGCTGGTTTGATGAAGATAGCTGACGTAACCATGAAATGAATTTGTAAATCCATTGAGTTTGAACTCATTGGAATTATCATAAATATATCTATTCATATTTTCTGATGACAAGGACTTGATGAGAAGGACCTGATGAAATAATTGAAAGAACTGGATGATGGATCATAGTTCAAAGTTATGATAGTGTGTTTAGAAATCTTTGCAGTTTAATTAAAGCACATAAAAAGTGTTGTAATTATGATGTGTATGAGTGTGTGTGTGTTTGTCTGTCGCATCGTACTTTTTGCAGGGATGGGCCGTTTGTCTAGGGTTCATAGATTTTTTTTAATTTTATGATTATATATGTCACAAACAAAAGTAGTATCACACCACTATCCGAAAATGTAGACAGAGGCACAACCAGAGCACCCACGACTAGCCGAAGACACTAAGTCCCACAATGTGATAGGTGGCAAGCCTATCGCCAACCTGGCACACATCCAATGCCGAGCAACTTCTTTTTATCTCAAAATTGGGAAAACAACATTCTCCTATTGTTGCCCCAGCGAGGCGTCGAATCCGGGACCTCTTGAAGTCAAGTCTAACAAGATTAGCGTAATCTTTCAAGTAATGCGTTTGATTAGTAAGTAAAACATACCAATAGCTGCTAAAAAATGGTGAGTACAGTTACAATAAGTAAACTGTGCCAATCCCCTACAGTACAGTAGACAGGAAGAGAAGGTGAATCCCTCGAATGGCCAGCCCTGAAGCTGAGGAACCTCGGTGCTGAACAGGCAGCCTCTGATACTCGGGGATATGGACCCCACGGACACGTCGTTAACTGTTTGTTCCACCTGCGAAACCAATTAATATGCTAAGTATAGACCGAGCAAACAAAAGCAAAGGCACTGGAGTTTTTTTTTAAATACTGCTGTTCATTTTCGTGGTTATCTAGAGGAGAAGGCTAAAATAGCCTCTAAAAACTTTGTGTGCTCAGTAAAGCGAGACAGTATTTCAAGCCAACGCATCGCTTACCACCACACAAAGCGCAAATTCGGCCTCATATGGAGTACTGTTCTCAACTCTGGGCAGGGGCTCTACAATACCAGCTCCTTCCGTTTGACCGCATTCAACATAGAGAAATTCAAATTGTCGTCGAATTGTCAATGACCGGGCAATTAGCAATCACCTTCGGACATCGCGACAGAGTTTAAAGTATCATGTCCATCATCTTGATGCGTGGCGATCTACAACTGAAGACTTTTTTACCACGCACAAAACCTTTGTGGAATTGGTTACCGTCGGCGGTATTCCCAAACAATTATGAATTAGGAATCTTCAAGAAAAGAGCGTACTTAAAGATCGGCAACGCATCTGTGATACTCCTGGTGTTGCGGATGTCCGTGGGCGGCGGTGATCACTTTCCATTAGGTGACCCACTTGCTAGTTTGCCTCCTCTTGTTTAAAAAATACTAGAAACGAGCTACCCCTTCCTACCACTGTCTACCTCTTCGGGGTTATGTGTACCTAGTAAACAAGTAGCCGGATTATCTGATGATAAGATCGCCTATATACACCGAAGGTGGTTATGGGGCATTGCCAACCTGAAGGTGGGGTGTTATGCTTCTTGCTATATGTTTACCCTGTGTTGATTTGGGTCCGCTTTATAGACTAGTCAATCTGCTTTTCGGTATGGTAAGTGGGTGACTTGCACAACCGACCTATCATCTCGGCTATAAAACAGCAACGCATCTATAACATCTATGGTGGCTATATGCCACAGTAAGCTTATTCTCAGGAAAGTCGCTTATTCCCTTTCTCTATATAATGTCGAAGTAAAATGGGCTGATACCTTGAATATTGCATCGTAGTTAGATATGAAGGGCAAGGATGCTGAGAGAAACACATTTTCCATTGCGACAGACACCACATCCTCAGGTGAATGAACTCTTAGCTGGACAAAAATATACGTGGCTAAGATGCGCACATAGAGAACATTGTATCGACTGTCTTGTAGAAAACAGATGACATTAAAAATAATTTGAGAGCAGTAAAACTGCAAAAAAACGATTTCAATTTCATTAATAACTACTTCGTCGAAGTACTTAGATGAATGCATCATTAGGTAATGCATTAAGGTGGTAAACCTGTCGCCAACCGGGAACTTATCTAATCCTACGCATTTTTTTTAATTAGAAAAGTGAAAAAATATATTTTGAGGTGAAGATGAATAAAACCCGAGATCCGAAGAAAAACATTGTAATTTTTTTATATTTCCAATTTAACTACAATTATCCAATTTAATTACATTATTCAACTAGCGTAACTTACAGGTCGATATTTTTTCAAACAGTTTATAAATTGAGCCTGTATATATAGTGTGTTCCAAAAGCACATAAAAAAGCCATTTCTGACTCTAAGTATGACGTCAGTACCGAAGATAGTCAAAAGTGTAATTTTTCATACAAATAATAATATAATTTTAAACTTACGCCGTAAACGGGGTAAGCGTCGAGTTCATCCAGATATGTCCAGGCTGTTTTTTTTTGCGACCAGGCCTTCATTCCTTTGTAGTTCTGATTAGTTAGCTGACTTAATTATAATATTACAATTATTCTTAGAGGACATGTTGTGTCTACCTCTACTCTCTGGACTACCTCTCTGACCAATGTTAGTTTTATGACCAATAGGGTGGTTAAGTTGTTAATTATTGTTTTGTTATCTATATCAGATAATAAATATAAGAAAACAGAAGGACATTTATAGGAATTTGTGTGATTTTGTAGATATAAAACCTTCTATGTATAAAAATACAAACACTTTAAAATTTTAAATGGAATTAAGAAATACTGCATTACCCTCTTTTGTATTAAAATGTCAATGGCCGTTGTACTTACTCTAGTTGGATGAAGTGTTATAACCGTATGGAGCCTTATCCACAGGATATAAGATATTTGTAGTATTTTTTGTATTAAAACTGGATATATTAGAATTGCCTACATTCCCTTAGTTTAATAAAGGCTGAATCGGTTTGTCTGCATCTGCTCCTTAAGTATGAGCAAAGAATTTGGAAATAGCTATAGATCCAGGTTAATGAGAAATGCGAAAGTCTGTCTGTCAGTTATGACTCAATGTTAAACTGTTGTATAGATTTTGATAAAATTTCATTTGCAAAAAGTTCAATACTTGACTTCAGATATAGGCTACATTTTTAAAAGGACTATAATCAGTATGAAAGTTTCAGTGAAAATTGTTACTATTCTATGCTAACGAAGTCGCGGGCAAACAGCTACTATTTTTTATATGTATATGAAATATAATTGTCTGGAGTCATGATATAGTGTTCAGGATAAATTATAAAGCCAACCTGCAGATTTAGATAACATTTTGAGAGTATATGTAGTCTGTACCAACACAAAAAGTATTTTAACCTGATATCCTCTGATCCTATCTTATGAGCAGAATCTTACCTTACCAGCTTACGTCTACCAGCTTACCTTATCCCTAAAAACTACAATGACGAGCACTGACACAATGGCGCCAAAAATGATTAGTAAGATGATGATCATGTTTCGGTTCGAAAGGGTAAGCTAGCATGTAAACATGCTTATGCTCGAGGCCAAACAATCCGACCTTTGGTTGGTAGCGCGCCATTACTAACTTTTGAGCCTCTAGTCGACGTGCATTTCTTAACATCAGGAAACAATGTCATTAAAATTAAAATTTGAAGCCTCGTTTTAGAGGATTAAACCTTGATTGGATTGATAGCAGAAATCTTCAGCTGCGGCAGTCCAATGCGTCGGTTAATTGTTAACGTGCCGTAGTTTCCAAGTAACGCCGAGTTAAAGACGTAGCATGTTCCGTATTCCGTGTTTATAGACTGAAACCTGAAAATAGGAATAGGCTTGTTTTATTTCTAGTGAAATAGAAAAGTTAGCCTTCAAATAGAGATCAGGAGTTTTGGCGTCATCGTGAATGAAAACGGTCGTTTTTTTTTATGATATTGGAAGGCAAACAAGCAGACGGATTTCCTGACGTTAAGAAATACACGCCACCTAGACCTTTGGTGTCCAAAGGTCGTAATGATGCGTTGCCAACCTGAGGCCTCGAGCAAAAATTTTTTTCATCATTATTAAAGTTCGGGTGGGAATTAGATTAATGTTGTTCTGTGAAAGTGCATAAAAGAAATAATCATGAAGAAATTAGTGGATCGCCTATTTCCTCGCTGCCGTCAAATCTCACTAGATGAGCTTGAGTAACGAAGCCACCGCTTTACTCAAGACCCTCAGCTGACATGAATTTGTACATAGTGACTAATGACTTTATAAGAATTAACTAACTTGACATTGGCTAAATATGTCGTGAAAAACGATCGAAAGCCATATTTATAAAAGAAGAAGAAGAAGCAAATAGAGATATGAATAGTATGATCACACCATTATCTCCGAAGAGGTAAGCAGAGGTACAACTAGCACAGCCACGACTAGCCAAACATACTAAGTCCCATAATGTGAAAGGTGGCCAGCTTTTCATACACATATTTAATCACGGTGAACATTGTTT
Organism: Calephelis virginiensis; assembly: GCA_002245475.1. Lineage (NCBI taxonomy): Eukaryota > Metazoa > Arthropoda > Insecta > Lepidoptera > Riodinidae > Calephelis > Calephelis virginiensis. The sequence continues at coordinate 197,062 of NJDC01002226.1, read as the reverse complement.
TTATTAAAAAATTATAATTAAGTCAGCTAACTAATCAGAACTACAAACGAAATAAAGGCCTGGTCACAAAAAAAAAACAGCCTGGACATATCTGGATGAACTCGACGCTTACCCCGTTTACGGCGTAAGTTTAAAATTATATTATTATTTGTATGAAAAATTACACTTTTGACTATCTTCGGTACTGACGTCATACTTTTCATACACATATTTAATCACGGTGAACATTGTTTTTATTAAAAAACACGTTTTCTTTTTTTTGTCGCCTGACCCGGGGATCGCATCCGAGACCTCATGATGTTAAGATCAACATCGAACGGTTTGACCACTGTAGGATTTCTTAACATAGAGGTGTTAAGAAATCACTTTCCTGTGAACCGCTTTAATACGTTTATAACAAAAGTTGGCTAATAAAGCAGAAAATAAAAAAATGAGGCAGTAGTTGAATCCTCAGTAGCTTTAATTGTTAGAGCATTAACCGTCATGAGAAGAAAGGGTGCAGGTTTGACTAATGTAATGTGAGGAGATTTTTTTCTTTCTTAAAAATGTACATAAATGTATCCCAAGCACAGGGCAAATGCTTGAAAATAAATAGTGTATTGGTTTTAATTTGATGATAATATTAGATTTATCAACATTCGTATAATTTGTTTATAAAATAACACAAGAATAATGTAGTACAATTTTCCCTATCTCAATATTATTTTGCCATTTCGTATTTAGATGTTATCACAGAAAATAGCTGACACGCTTAGACACACACCAGGGTGCTCATTAAGTATCGCAGTGGCCAATTCAAAATGGAAAAGTGTACATAAAATAGCTGTCAAATGACGTCATTTGTGTTTGCTATCTCTATTGTATTTCTGTTGGTCACTGGAGATAGCAAATATAAAACACGTCATTTGACAGCTATTTGATATAAAAAAAAGTATCTTCAAGCCCATAGCCCCGAAAAGTTTGGCAGAGGTTGTGCCTCTAGTTAATTATAATTGTTTTAAAAATAAAGTATAATTAATTATAAGTGTTGTACATATTTATGTGATTAAGTTATTTTAAAAAAGGCACTTTTCAACCCTTTCCTTATTTTTTCATCCCTTTCCCCTTAATTTAAATCAAAATTTCTTTCATAATATCATTATTTAAGTATTAGTGAACACATTTTTACTCATTGTGCCAAAACTGGTCAGACAATGGTTTACTTAAGATATTCTGCAAAGGAGCTCGGACCAATCTTTGAAATGAAATGTTGTGCTTAGAATGGCATGTGAATTTACTTAAAAAACTGTTTCACCTCTATGGTCTAGAGGTTCGGGTGTTGGATTTGACTGCTTGAGGTCCCGGGTTTGAATCTCGGGTTGGGCAACAAAAACAAAACTTGGTTTTTCCAATTTTCTAATAAATACCGCTAGACCAAATGTACACTTTTCCATTTTGAGTTGGCCACTGATTTACATAATCAGCTCCCAGCTAAGCAGTTTACATATAATATACCTAATTGTAACTCGCAACTGAATACGTATGGGATTAATATGCTTTGATATTATTAGCTCCATAATATAACGACATTTTACGTTAATTCAACAGAAACTTAACCTTAAGACTTTGCAGAGCGAGATTTAAAGATCATAAAAAAACATCCAGACTTAAGTATTTTTTTAAAGCAAAAAGTTTTACAGCATACTATATCAACTTCTATGTTTGTTCGCTATCTTTCCACACATGACGTTATGTGATATATTTCAGGTATGCCATAATAAAAGTATTTTCACGCCCATATTCCCGAAGAAGTAGGCAGAGGCACAACCAGGGCACCCACGACTAGCCGAAGACACTAACTCCCACAATGTGATGAGTGGCAAGCCTATCGCCAACCGGGCACATATCCAATACCAGGCACCGTTATTTATATTAGGAAATTGAAATTATAAGTTTCATAGTTTTTTTGTTGAACCGTCCCGGATGGAACCGTCCCGGGTTCTACTCAAGAAGTCAAGGACGTCGCAGAACCGCTAGTCCACAGAGGCGATACAATAATACCTGTGTTAAAACAGTTTTATTGTGTGAAAAGATAGCAAAAAAGCACACGACTTTTCTAATGGTAATAGACAAGAGATAACCAGAAAGACAACGACGCTATCTTGTGGTTAAGGTACCAACTCTCCTCTACTACCTACTCTCTGGACCGGAACATGACACTCTCATTATAACAGCTGGAGTAAGTAAGGCGGTGGTGACCTATTTTTTTAAATATCTTTACAGAATCCATTCTTCTACATTATTATTATACGTTTACATAGATAGTTTCCCCCGTGTTGGTCCGGGCTCCTTTGCAAAATAGACCATCTGCTTTCCTGCGAAGCAGCTCGTAAAAGGCGAGCATAGGCTTACCGTCACGTACACCGTGACATCTGACAAGGTGGTAGAGTTTCGCAGCGATTCACCCTGATTGGTACCACCGCCTTACCTATTCCTGCCACCATAACGTCCTGGCGTGTTCCGGTTCGGAGGGTAAGGTAGCCGGTAAACTTTTGCTCGAGGTCTAACATTACAGCTTCAGGTTGGCAACGCACCATTACACCTTTGGTGTCTCTCGGCGGCGTGAATTTCTTACCATCATTAAATCCATCTGCTCGTTTGCCTTCCGATATCATTAAAAAAAACTCGCAAAAAGCAAATAAATTTTTACAAGAACTCCTACTCAAGGGACTTTCTGTCGGGTAATATAGCGATTTAAGATTCAGAGTCTCTACCATGAGTGTACGGCTTTTCCAATTTACTAAACTCGCTACAGTCTTTGCAAATTATTTGTATGAAAACTTAGAACAGCGCCTCTATCGGTAACTAACAGAAACACATTTCTAGACCAAAACTGTCATAGATTTCGACATGAAATCCTTTTTTTTCTTTTTTAAATTATGGAAATCCATGACGGATAACCGCCGGGGGAAGGAGAGGGTTATGTGAGACTCCTACTCACTAAAACCACACGGTGTCCTCCCCTTCACCATGTATCGGGGCTGTGGGGACGCTTTTGAAAACTTCCACTGCCCCGGCGGCGCTGGATTCAACGATTCCCTTCTGGCAGCCCCACTCAACAGGGCCGCATATCGTCTGAAGTGGTGCACGGAAATACAGCGTGCACCACTTTGGGGGTTCCAGTGGCAACAGGCACCCCCGTACCTGCATCAACCCCATCTCGACCGGGCGGGCTAAATGGAAAGCCCACCCCCCTCCTCCGCAGGCATGCAAGCCGCCAACCCACGTGGGCCCAATGGCCCACCACCCTGTGTGCACTCCTTGTGTCCCCTCTTGAGGAGCGCTCTCCCTGGTCCGTATTGGTTTCACCGGGGCCTAGACTCGACCCCAGTTACTCAGCCCCCCGCCACGACAAGGCTCGGACTCTTGGGGGGGAATAGCCCTTTACCCATCGTAATCTATACCAACTCATGGTAAAGGCTCAATTCTTAAAACTTACTCATCACAGCATCGGAAATACTTTCCACCCCACCAGCAATCTGTGAGAAGGCCCGAGCAGTTCAGTTTCATTGTCTTGACTGCTTCATGAAAATCCTCTATGCAGGTCACGTTCAGAACGCAGTTGATGCAGCTCCGGCAGTATTTAACATTAAAAAATCCGATGTCCTTGTAAAACTGCAATAAGGTTTCTGGTAGCTGCTTCCTGGTGGAAATTAAGAAATTGTATTAAACCAGGCATTACTTTGTAGAATTATACTCTAACGGAAACTAATATTATATATTATTAGCTGTTGTCTGCGGCGTTGCCCGCGTGGTCCTACAGGAACATTAAAACTACCCTATGTTTTAATCCAAGTTACCCTCTATGTGTGTACCAAATTTCATGAAAATCGGTTCAGCAGGTTTTTCGTGAAGGAGTAACAAACAAACATACAAACTTTCGCATTTATAATATTAGTAGGAAAGGATAGGATATCCTGCTGCATTGTTGTAGTGTGTAAGTTTGTAGCCTGGAAGCTCTGACGCAACAAATTGGATAAAGTTTCCAGTAAAACATCTTTATGAGGTGAGGAGAGGTAACTACTCTTTGCCTAGGCAAGAAACGAAAAATAATGTTTAAGGAATATTAAGAGTTTTGGCGCCATCGAGAGAAAAGATGGTCGAAGTTTTTTCATAATTATTGAATTTCGTGTTGATATTGAGTGAAATTAGTCACTTTTGGGGGCATTTAATTTCGGTCAGTGAAAGTGCAGAAATGAAATTAGCGTGTATTTCCTCGTTGCCGCCAAGCCTTATTATATGAGCTTGGGTAATGAGGCCATCGCTTTACCCAAGAGCCTGACATGACTAACTGACGACTTATGAGTTATGACTGATGACTAGTTATGATTTGTTAAAATTGATGTAAAATTTGAAGCAAATTTCTACTTGACTAATGGCAAAATACTAACGTGAAGGCCAATACTTAAAGAAAGAAAGGAATATTAATTGCGACGTTGTGACTGCGTGAATAACGTTGGTATCTCTCAGGGCCAGCTCTTGCACAGTAGGTACACTACCACATAGTTTTCTCGAAGAGGTAGACAGAGGCGCAACCAAAGGCGAAGGCTAGTCTAAGACACGAAATCCAATAATATTATAGGTAGCAAGCCTATCTCCAACCGGGCACCTATCCAATCCCGGGCTACTTGATTTAATTATAAAATTTAAAAACTAAGTTTTTTTGTTGCCCGACTCGAGGATCAAACCCGAGACCTAACTAAGTCAAGTCCAACATCGGACTGCTAGATCACAGTGGAGATTATTATATACCTATATTATAGGCCTTGCTTTTATTTTTCATACTACGTTTATTCATCAATTTATAAGCATTTAACTGCTGGGTCCTTATTACGTAAAATAGTCCAAATTACTGAAGTGGAAGGCAGTGACACGGCTAGAGCATCCACGATTGTCCAAAGACACTTAGCCCCACAATATGATAGGTGCCAAACCTATTGCTAATCGGACACATATCCAATCCGGGGAATGCTGTTTTTATTAGAAAATTGAAAAAATATATTTTGTTTTTGCTTCCTGACTTGGGATCGAGCAAGGAACCTCATGAAGGTAATTACTGGAAATCCAGATCAAAGAGCGATAACAGGCGATTGTAAACAGCAACTTTTGTAAGTAAACAAAAGCTACTTACTGTTGTAAATATGCTTTAATTCTGGAGTCATCACTCTCCTCACACACAGTAACAGCTGGGAACGGTGTGTCCCAGTGTAAATAGTCTGTCATCACTGAGAATGAGGTGGCTCCCTTAGAGAAAAGGCTTAAAGATGATTTCAAGATGGCGCCGGCACCGAGACAACAAATCACTAATATTGTTGACCAAAACACCCTGGAAATCAGTGTTTAATAGTGACCGCTTTCATGTTAGAGTAGTTAGTGAAAACACGTAACAAGCTGGTTATAAGTGAGGCTCGGGTTCGATTTCGGACTGAGGTTCTTATTTCGAAGTTTGCAAAGCTTACGCCTTACGAGCACTCATCCAATCCGAGTAATGTTGATTTTATTAGAGAATAGCCGCCCGGAGAACGTCGTATCGCTTAAGATAAACAGCTACAAACAGTTTGTATGCATTCAAGCATTGTTTTCCAATTTTTCATTCAATTTCCACAGTTTTTTCTTTTCATGAGAACATTTTCCTGATAATAACTGACACAAAAACAGAATTAACAAAACCGGTCCATCTGTTCAGGTTTGATGCGATGACCACGTGAAGTGGGTTCATTTTTATATATATATATATATTCTTGGGGTCGCCCATTGGTCGAAATTCGACCATAACAAATTTTAATATCTTTTTGATAAGAACGCATCTTTATTTATAAAGACCAATCATTTTGTTTCCAATTTGCTATGTGCGCCATCTGTGATCTTTTATCGTTATTATCAATATTATATTTGTTTGTGTGTGTCAAATGCATGGTAGTTGGTATGTGTAATGTTTTATTTCTTTGGTTTAATGCACATCATAAACATTATTATTGAAAAATAGTAGCGTTTTGCACTTCTCCTACACATAAACTATTATTGTGCCAAATTTCATACTCATCCGTCCCGCAATTTTCGTAAAAAGGGGTCAAAAGTTTTTGCTTCACGTATAAATATAAAATACCAGCCAACATAGCAAACTTCGTATCGCTTGACATCGTGTATTATATAATATTTCATGCTCCGATAGTAGTGCAGTCTGCCGGATCCAATGAAAAAATGTGAAATCAACGACTACTTACAAATAAAAAATTCAGAAACATTTTCCAGTGCCCCAAATTGTGAATCTAAATCATTCTTGAATCCCCTTGAAGACACATAAAAAAACACATTCATCGATATCGCTCCATTCGTCTAATTCGTCTAACACATACGTACAAAAGGTATATAATATGTAAAGATATAGATTATTTATATAGACCGTGATTTAGATCGTGAAGTGTTACATCAGTTTCATTTTAGCACTGCTAACTGTATAAAATAGGATATCATGTAATAGTTTTATATTTTACACTAGCTGTTGGTCGCGGCGTTACTCACGTGGTGCCACAGGAACATTTTTTCGGGATAAAAACTATCCTATGTGTTAATCTAAGTTAATTTGGCACACACATAGATGATGTGTGTGCCAAATTTCATAAAAATCGGTTTAGCAGTTTTTGCAGAAGAAGTTAAACAAACTAACGTACAAATTTTCACATTTTTAATATTATTAGGATATTAATTACATAAAAAGGTCCCCGATTCAAAGACATTTGCCAAATCTGCAATGTTGCCATCGCTTGAATAAAATAATAAGAGAAAACCTAATACTTTTTCCATATTACCCATTTTGTTCCTTTTCAATGATTTCATTATAATTTTAAAGATTGTTTCAGAAACTAAGCACCTAAGTTTGACAGAATTTGATCAAAACAGTTCTAATAAACTCTACAGTCAAAGTGGTCACATCATTCAGTTATTCCACTGGAATGAATGATTTAAAGGTCCATTTGAGCTGAGCAAGTAACATAATACTGTTTTTATCATTATCTACATACACTTCTTGATATTTAAATTATCTAAAGGTGATATATTAAAATAAAGTGTCATTTTAATACAGCCCCTGCAAAATGATTATTCAGCCATTTTTCAATTCGCCCATTGAATGTCGTAATAAATATAATTTCCTATATTCATTTCGTTTTCTAATCTGTCGAGTAAGATTTCATTTTACCCTCTAAATAATAAGGCTAAGCAGAATATGTTTGAGAAATAAATGCTTAAAGTATCTTCACGCCCATATCCCCGAAGAGGTTGGCAGAGGCACAACCAGGGAAATTCCAATTTTCTTTTTGTTGCCCGACCCGGATTCGAACCCGGAACCTCATGCAGTCAAGTCTAACAACTGAACCGCTAGACCACAGAGGCTTAAATTTAGAAAGACTTATTGTTCGTAGACGTGCGCTACGACGTGATCTACGATATTTTTTTGTTTGTTTTTTATGATATTGGAAGGCAAACAAGCAGATGGATTCCCTAGCACAAAAGTGGTAATGGTGCACTGCCCACCTGTGGCCGGCAAAAGTAAGTTTACCGCTAGCACTTGTGGCGGCAGGAATAGGTAAGGTGACACCAATCCGGGCGATTCGCTGCGAAACTTGCTTACTAATATCAGAGATTAGTAAATATATTGTCTTTGTTCAACTATGATCAACTCTGGATCAACTATGAAAAGTAATTTTGTTAGCTCATTTATATTTTCGCTATTATTTTAATGTTTTTAGTTGTTTATTGGTTCTGGAGTTCGTATGAACGCGTGACTTCACACTGTGCTAAATCACTAGCTGATACTAGCTACTATGTATACTAGCTGATCCCGCGGCTTCTCCCGCGATACATTGGACATAAACTATCCTATCTTTCAAGTTGGATTAAAGTGCACACGGGATGCAAATTTAATTAAAATTGTATAAATAGTTTAGGAGTCCATCGCGGACAAACATCTTAAGACTGACGGCCAGTTCCGGCTTCGCTCGAATGGTAATTTTTTGACTCAAAATTTGACTCAAAATTGGTAATTGGATCAAACTGCACACAGTGTGTAAATTTGATTGAATTCGGTTCAGTAGTATAGGAGTCCATCGCGGACAAACAACGTGACGCGTAATTAAGACTAGCTGTTCCGCGGCTTCGCCCGCAATACACTGAGACATAAACTATTATTTCTTTCAGACTGCATACGGAGTTCAAATTTTATTAAAATCGGTTAAGTAGTTTAGGAGTCGTCCGCGGACTAACACCGTGACGAGTAATTTATATACATTAAGATTTATTCTAATATTAAACATTTCCTCTGTTAAAAATAACCTTCTAGAAAACCTGCATCTAAACCTAAAAATCCATACCAAAATTGGCTCATCCCTTCAAGTTAGATGCCATAGATACACACAAACATGCAGGTACGTCAAACCTATAACACGAGGGTTCTTTTCCTTCGGGTATTAAAACTGATTCTCTATAATTTCCATTGATCATCGTATCACGAGTGAATAGATGGAACAATTTGCTAACCCTTTTTGTTGTGTTAATCTTTGCGAGGACAAGGTTTTTATGGAAATAAAAATTGTAAGTTTAGCGGAACATTTGAAACTTGAAAAATTCATAATTAAGACATGATAACGTCTATCGCGCTAGCTAGTCTTACAAAGTTAAACTTAGTTTGAAAATAAAATACAATTATTTTTGAAGTGAAACGACTCGTCGACGTATGATAGAATTTTGCAGTCACGTTTCTTTGTTACCTTCATTGATCTCTGAGGTCAATTCACATAAAAACCAGTGCATGTTATCGCTGGATTTCATACCGCGTTCCTCGAGACTTTTATTTGGCTGTCTAGTAAATTTTAAGCTAGTTGCCTAATTCATGTGCTAGCCCGAAACAACACAGGATATATAAAGATTTTTTGAAATAAAACTTAGTAGTAGTATTTTCAAGCCCATATCCCCGAAGAGTTAGGCAGAGACACAACCAGGGTACGCACGAATAGCCGAAGACACCAAGTCCCACAACGTGATAGGTGGCAAGCCTATCGCCAACCGGGCACATATCCAATCCCGAACAACATTTTTTTTTATTAGAAAATTGGAAAAACCAAATTTTCTTTTTGTTGCCCGACCCGGGATTCGAACCCGGGACCTCATGCAGTCAAGTCCAACACCTGAACTGCTAGACCACAGAGGCGATTATATATAAGACTTCTTTTCTGTTACCCTCCACGAAAAATTATATCATAAAAAAGTTTAGTATTTTACTCGTGTACATTAATACACACATTTGTGAAACACAAAAATATAATATAATTTAACCTTAGATAACATAACCTACGATATTTAGTTAACATATTTAATATTTTTGCTTTAAGTACTCTCAAACGCTTTATCTAAATGCGTTAATCAGCAAAAACATATTGATACGAATAAACAAAATCAGCAACCCCGTCGGGTTTAAGCTCGTTATATTAGAATGGTTCTACATGGGTTCTACTCTATTATTTGGCTCACTTATCTTAATTACCTTACGTCTGGAATGAACGAATAACATAAATTCGTACATTGAACGTATTTTCATATTAACTGTACGTAGCAGTCACACAGGTGCCTCTACCTTTGCTCGAAATACAAAACTTTCTTCATGTTGAAGTTGTTAAGCTTGGTATCGATATACAGGGATATATATGGTATGGATATTTAATTGACTTCTGAAACAGGAGGTTATATCTTTGACTTATATTTTTTATGTATGTTAATTGTTTTTTCCGTCGTTACTGAAGTGATTTAATTTTTTTTTATTTGAATGAGTCTACTTCTGAGATGGTCTTATTTCTACCAAAGTTTGATTTAATGATGGAAAAATGTATGATCACGCCTATATCCCCGAAGAGCTAGGCAGCGGCACAACCAGGAACCCAAGATCAGCCAAAGATACTAAGTCCCACAATGTAATAGGTGGCAAGCCTATCGCCAACTTGGCACTTATAATGGGCTATTTTATTTTTTATTAGAAAATTGAAAATACAACCTTTTTTGTTACCCGACCTGGGGATCGAAACCGGAACCTCAAAAAGTCAAGAACAAAATGGTTACCAGAGCCCCGAGTGTAATGGCAACGTCAAAAATCATCTAACGTAACTTTCGCGTTAGTGAGTAAACTTCTAACATGTAGTTACACGTTTTAAGTGCGAGTGTAATGCCATTCGAAAACCGTATCACTAATCACTGAGTTACGAGTTTACTCACTAATGTCTGCGTTTATAATACGAAAAAATCATATGTAGATAACAACATATGTCGTTGTTTAAGGTGGGCATAGTTTCTAACGTTGTCGTATTACTTTGCGAATTTTCTTTCT
>NJDC01002226.1:148832-174282 GCA_002245475.1 Calephelis virginiensis | reverse complement strand
TTGAGTGAAACATACTAAAGAGGTCGTAGAGCTTAAAATACTTTCGTTCAGTAAAAGATCCTACAGATAAATAAAGCTATGACATTTGTATAATCATTACATACCAACCCACATATATGGCCAATACATATGATTATAAATATATAAAATTCATAGTCAATTATGTCAAAACTAGTTAGATGTGGATTGGGTCCATTCTGCTTAACTACGTCCAATTAAAAACTAAAACACGTCTGAACAATGAGAATCTATCTAAACCTTTGTAGTAATAAAATGGGGGAATAGAAGAATATGATAGATCACGCTTTATGTACCATCCACTTAGGGTGCTACGATTTGCGGCGTTGCGTTTAAATATCATATTTCCACCTTTAGTTATATTCTCAATCAAACCCAGGTGCTACTTATAAATATTGAAGTATTACGTTCCCTCCTTTACATATTTACATCTAGTTCCTAACTTTGAGTTGATTATATTTTATGAATACTGTCTTTATTATGTGTGAAAATACATAATGGTATACAAAATGCAGTACCTAAAAACCGATATAATATAAAACTGGGTTGTTATCATAAAGCTAAAGTTCTATACCTAATGTGACTGTCTATTATATAAAACTGCTTTCATATTCATACTAACACTTATATTAATAATATTGTAATATGTGAAGTAAAAACTTGGGACCTCTTTTTATGCAAATTGTGCTTACGGAGGAGTTCGACATTTGGCACACTTATTTTAGCAAAGTAGTCGGTCCTGTTTAATGGAGATGGCGTTCTTATAAAAAAATAGTAACAATAGAACCTTAATAATTTAGAATTTCGACCACTGAGCGACAAATAGTAATAGTACTTATAATATTACAAATGCGAAAGTCTTTCTATCTCTGTCTGTCTTTGTCTGTTGCTCTTTCACGGGTAAACTGGTGAAACAATTTTTGAAAGTTACAGAGCAAAGTTCAATTACAGGCAGTTTTTTTCAAAAATCAACCCCAAAGGACTACAGTAAGGGATGAAAGTTTATATGAAAATCTTACCCATTCTACGCCAACGAGAAGTTAAGTCGAGGGAAAGCAGCTGGTGTTTTATAATTTGCAAACTAAAATGAATCTCGTTTTATGATTAAAAAACCTATTAGGTTGCGTCCCAGTTGACCAACATTTTTAGCGTTATTTTGAGTATTTTACCGACAGCACCCACCTGTCACATACTTGTACTCAATTAGATTAGTTTTCCAGACACGTCCTCCCGACCTACAAACAAACCTTTTCATTTGAAATCCTTCGAGTATCGTTGGGGTACATAAAAAATAATTGACCCGTCATGTTCGGGAGGCCGCTGATATTGCTTTTTCATATTTTATTAATCCGGATGAGTGCTCATAAAATTCTACCGCTCTTTTTTATGGTACTTAGAGGAAAGCAAATAAGTGAATGGATTTTCTAAATGTAAGGCATGTTCTATATGTTCATGGCTCTGTGGTCTAGCGGTTCAGTTGTTGGACTTGCCTGCATGAGGTCCCGAGTTCGAGTCCCGGGTCGGGCAATAAAAGAAAATTGGGGTTTTCCAATTTTCTAATAAAAAAAATGTTGCTCGGGATAGGATATGTGCCCGGTTGGCGATAGGCTTGCCACCTATCACATTGGGGGACTTACCTAGTTTCTTCGGCTAGTCGTGGGTACCCTGGTTGTGCCTCTGCCTACCACTCCGGGGATATGGGCGTGAATATACTTTCTTTTTTTTAAGGCATGTTCATTGCCTACATCAAATATGTTAATAGTAACCAATCTGATCTGAAGCCTTTTACGCAATAAAATTTACTAGCAACTTTATCGAATAAACTGGAAAACAAAATTACTAGCACTGACATTATGGTCACAGGATGGGGTAAGGCGTTGGTATTAATCCGGACCGAATCGGGACTCACCCGGATTGGTACCACCGCTTACCTATTCCTGCCGCCATAACGTCATGACTTGTTCCGGTTCGGAGGGTAAGGTAGCCGGTAAACTCACTTTAGCTCGAGGTCTAATATCCCGGCCTCAGGTTGGCAACGCACCATTGCCACCTTTGGTGTCTCTAGGCGGCGGAAATTTCTTACCATCAGGAAATCCGTCTGCTTGTTTGCCTTCCAATATCATAAAAAAAGAGTGGGTGTACTCATGTACGCACGTAAGAAGTTATACTTCTTTGGCGTAACAATCCAAAAATACAAATTAAAAAGGTTCGCAACTAACTTTAGAGTTTAGGGTGTTGCTTTTTTCTGTCGGTAGCAACTAACTTCAGACTGTCACATTTATCTGTCGGTGTGCGCGCGCATCGCAAAAATTCACTCATCATTTTTCCCAATCGCGCCAAAAGAAGTATTACTTCAAAAAAACTCTAACCACCGTAATGGCTCGGTGTTGACTTGTTCCACTGTATGGTAGGGTAGTGAGTCTCAAATTCTTTAGTGTAGTGTAATACGGGTAAAGTTTTACGTGGCCTAATAGTAGGACCATAAGATAACGACGCAAGCACCAGTAGCACGTGATGTCTATGAGAGAAGTTTTACTCTTCAACATCATGCAAGCTATCTGCTTGGTTCCTCTGTTATCCCATAATATGCTGAGGAGTATCTCTAGGCGACGGTTTTCTCAACTATTAGGAGTGTCGCCGCCTTTTTGCTGTTGTATAGCAGAAAATGTACGTTTTTTTCTCGAACAAGCTATCAGGAACTCAATAGGCCCAGAAAATATAAACAATCCGTGTGGAATTACTTACATAGTATAAATACTCGTAACAATATCGCTTTCCGCTATCTGTCTAAGCATACATAATAATGTATGCTTGGATTTTTTAAATTATGCAACTGATTTTGTTGTGCTCTTTTGATATACAGATTGATTCTAGAGGACGGTTTATATGTAGACATAGGAGTATATATTGGCCATTACCAAAAATTCTGTGCAACAACTTAGCCGAGAAGAGATCCACCTTACCGATTCCTGCTGCCATAATGACTGTCATATTTCGCCCTGAGGGATAAGATAGACTTGCACAATATGCCTAACATCCCGGCTGCAGGACAGCGATGTTCCTGTAATATTTTTTCTATAGGCCACGGTTGGTACTATTTGGACAGTCATGTGCTTGTTCGCTGATATCTAAAATAAAAAAAGGGCTTATACAGGTTTGCTAATTTTTGAAAGTTGTAGAAAAAAAATGTTGCTTTTGATGTACTAAAAGCGCCCTAGAAAGGTTATGCTTTAGTTACCAGTAACCCTGTATAAGCCATTTTTTTACATTATTCGTTAGTTACCAACCCTGTATAATAAAGAAGCCAGGGATAACAATGTTAGATTGTGTATCGCTGACACAATAGAAACCATTTGTTAGTATCCTGTTACAATATCACGACGTCTGGCAACGTCCATATTTATTTACGACCAGACCCTCCTATTCACATATATATTAGGGCGATTTATTTCATTTCAAGAGGCTTAACCTTCAGTCTATTTGGATTCTAGAGGATAATATTAATAATTTATTACATTGTTATAATAGGGACTGAAGTCGTTAAATGATTTTATTGCTTTATTGTATAAAGAATGTCTTTGTTTTTATAACATTTTCAATTGGATTTTTTTGTTTTTGGGAAATTGTGTCCGGTTTTAAATGTAACTTGAAAGTTATTTTTGATCGTGTGTTGTAAAATTTTAGTTTTTCTGATAAATCACTACATATTAAAATACATAGTCGCTTCCATTGTCTCTATGTCGTAAAAAACAAAGTCGCTTCTTCTGTCCCTATGTTCACTTATGCTTAAATCTTTAAAACTACTCAATAGATTTTGATGTGGTTTTTTAATAGATAAAGGGATTGAAGAGAAAGGTTTATATGTATATTTTATAACCGTGGCGGGGCGGGCCGCATTGCATAAATTGATAATTCATAAATAAAACAATAGTTTAGTTTAATTGGTATCATTGCGTTAATATCCATCTATCGCCTCTGTAGTCTAGCAGCCTGGCGTTGCACTTGATTTATTAAGGACCTGGGTTCGATCCCCAGATCGTGAACAAAAAAAAGAAAATATGTATTTCTATTTTTTGAATAAAATAATCTTGCCCGGGACTTGATATGTGTCCGGTTTAGGTTAAGCGTTTAATTAAAATAATGTGATAGGCTTGCCACATATCATATTGTGGGATTTAGTGTCCTCGGCTAATCGTGAGTCGGAATAAACTCGGAAGAGATATGGGCCTAACTGTATTTTTTATCGTGTTACTTATTTTACTTGTTTTTTTTGAGGACCCTGGTTGAATCCCCGGATCATGCAACAAAAAGAAAATGTGTATTTAAATATTTTTAATAAAATAATGTTGCCCGGGAATTGATATGTGTCGAATTGGTGAAAAGGTTCTTTTAGATTACTGACATTACACCAATATATACATACAATGTTACATTATCTTGTATGCGAAGTTTCATATTAGAATTCTTTACGGCATTTAATGTACCGATTTAAAAACGGCACACTTTAGACGGCAGCCATAATGAGGCGTGGAGAGGGGTGCTTTTAAGTGGAAAATGTCACGTAATGGATCTTTAACCTAATCACCTACACAGACAAATTGATGTATTATGTATTTGTGTTCAGCAGAGCATGTATACCTTAACAATTTTTGCTGCTATAATATTAGCATTTAAAGCTGTTTTTCTGTGTGGTAAGAGTTCTGTAGACTTTTGAAGATCAATTCATGCAATATTATAAATTGGAATAGATTATGTCATTTTAGGTACTCTTGAACACAATACTGGCGAATTAATAACGTTTAATTAGTAGTGAACAATAATTTATCGGATTCGTTGAATTTATTTGTAACTGAATCTTAATAATTCGCTAGAACCGTGTTGAAAAGTACCTAAAATGTTACCTAAAAATTTCAAAGCGAGGTTCAAAACCTCAAAAAGCTAGACTCACTTTTCATAATTCTGTGCTTATCCCAACGTTATTGTATTAAAGCGTGAGTTGGGTATGTCAGAAAAAGCATGAAAGTAGGATAAATGCGGTGGAAATGAGAGCGCTACGGAAAATCTGTGGCGTAACGCTCGCTGGCCGCATTCGAGATCAACCGCTATTCATAATTCAACAGTGAGATCCGAGAAAGAGTGTGATTGAAAGAAAGTGTTAGTGTTAAAATGCGAAAGGGCATGCTCCGCTGGTTCGGTCATGTGGAACGAATTACAGATGAAAGATTGATAAAGTAGATAGGTGGATGGATGTAGGTACCCGGGAAGGCCAAGGTTGACATTTCACGATCAGATCAATCGGATATTATCCGAGGGTGGTGTCAAGAGTCTCCGAAACCGGCGTGATTGTGTGAAAGAGTAATGAATGTGAAGGAAGCTAGACAGGTTTGTTAGGATCGTTAGGTCTGGCACTTGATAATCTCTGCCTACCCCGTAAGGTACTTGGCGTGAAGATATGTATGTATGTATGTAAAATGGCTTCGCAATTTCAATTTCCTATATTGCATCATATCATGATTGAAGAGGAATCTTATTGGTTACATCGCGATTCTTATTTCTGCAGTCATATTATTAGTGTTGGGCATTGCTGTTTTTTTCTTCAATTTCAAATACCCATTTCCTTTTTTTGTTGTTATACGAATTTATAACCTGATGGATTGGGATATACAGAATTATTTTACAGCCAATATTATCAACCTATTTACAGATACAAATATGCCTGCTAGAGTTTTCTTGCTAAAATTTTATTGTTTTTTTCTTTCTTTAGGTTTTGTCATTCACGTTAGTATTTTGCCATTAGTCAAGTAGCAATTTGCATCAAATTTACAGAAATCGGGATTCAATTATAATTAGTGAGAAGTCATAAGTCGTCAGTAAGTCAAGTCAGGGGTATTGGGTAAAGCGGTGGCCTCAACTCAACTCAAGTTCATGTAGTGGGATTTGGCGGCAACGAGGAAATACATGATACGCTAATTTCTCTATTGAATATTTTATTTGTGCACTTTCACTGAGCAAAATAGTACAAAATGACTAATTGACTAATTTTACTCACTGTAAACACCAAATTCAATAGTTATGAAAAAACTTCGACCATCTTTTCTCTCGATCGAGCCAAAACTCAATTTTATTGTTAGTAATTAAAATTGCCTTGTAACTGATCAAAAATTGCATTATCTCTTTCTTTTGTAGGTTATTAATATTGGCCGTTACTTATGTAAATTATTTGTTTTTATCATTCAAGTTAATTCTGCTTTCGTATCATGAATCTAGCACCTTCACGCCTATATCCCAGAAGAAGTAGGTAGAGGCACAACCAAGACACCCACGACTAGCAGGAAACACTAAGTCCCACAATTGGCAAGCCTATTGCCAACCGGGCACTTATCCAATCCGGGGCAACGTTATTTTGTATTGGACAATTGAAAATACATATTATCTATTTATTTTTAACCCGTGGATTGAACCCGGGACCTCAGTAATTCAAGTCCGACGCCGGACCGCTAGACCACAGAGATCTTAAATAATCTCGTTTATTACAGATGATGTATGTGGCAAGCCTTTCTGCTGGTTCCCCTGTCCAAACTCTTCACCACCGCCCTTCTGCCCTGCGAATATGACGAGATGTGCCACCCGATGTGTATGTATGGAACTTTGCAAGGACGGCTTCCCAACCAGCCAGGTGTGCTTCGACTCCAACTACTGCATGTGGAGACGTCTTCATTTATCCCGGCAGTTACCACGAGCTCCCCCGATTGTTCTTCCACATGATATTCCTCTTTAGAAAAACAGAATACTAAGATAAAAATACTAACGAATCTTACCCAAGAAGACTAAGCAAGATATTTTGCTACTGATTAACTAGTAGATGGTACTGAAAATACCCTATGATTCCTTAATGATACGAGAAAAAAACGAGTGAAGAAAAACAAATTATGCTATTAAACTGAAGGTAGCATTTATATCGAGTTCATTTTAGGATGTCATAATTTTTTTTTGTATGATATTGGAAGGCAAACAAGCAGACGGATTTCCTGATGGTAAGAAATTCACGCCGCCTAGTGACACCAAAGGTGGAAATGGTGCATTGCCAACCTTAAGCTGGGATGTTAGGCCTCGAGCAAAAGTAGGTTTATCGGCTACATTACGCTCCGAACCGGATCACGTCCACGGCAAGCACTGATATTATGGCGGCAGGAATAAGTAAGGCGGTGGTACCAATCTGGCCAAATCGCTGCGAGACTACCACCTAGTCAGATGTCACGGTGGTAGTGACGGTAAGCGTATGAGCTGCCTGGCAGGAAGGCAGATGATCTATTCTGCAAAAGAGCCCGGACCAACACGGGGAAAAATATTATTACAATGCTATTTCAGCTACTTTTATAAAAATAATCCTCATTTTGCATGGTCATCTTATCACGCTTGAACGTATGGACTGATCTTGCTAATTATTATTTTGTTTTATTGGTAATTGTCAGCAGAAGGGATATATATATATATATAGAGAAAAAATCGGGAAAGTTGCAGGGAAAGTGGGAAAAACTATACTTCAATTTATTAGTTAACACTGTTAGTAGTTGTTAGTATCAAGCGACACGAAGTTCGCTGGATCGGCTAGTTGGTAATAAATATCTAAACGCCGAGCTCCTCGCGGGGTTGACAGGGACTGTCAAGTGCCAAGTGTCACTATTCTTGCAGATCGGCGTAGTTTCTTCCACATTCATTACTTTTATAAGACAAACTCGCCGCCTTTGGAGTCTCCTGATAATGTCTTCAGATAATAACCGAGCGATTTGGTCGCGAAACGTAGGTCTCCTCGGGCACTTTACATCTATTTACATTCTGTCCACATGAGCGAACCAACGGAGCATGTTTTGTTTGCTGCTTTCTCGGATCCCATCGCTACGAATGCTCTTATGACGTTTTAATTTATACTACTCTCATGGTTTCTGATATACCCAACTCTCTCTTCCATTTCATTTTAAATAACAAAACAAAGCTTTTCTATATAAAGGTAAGAAACCTCAGCACAATGATTTAGAAGACAATTGGCAATCAGATTAAAGTGTATTTGAAGATAATCTTATAAGATGTACACCCGCTGCATTCCCTCTATTGTAAACCTGGCTTAACGTAGCTCCAGAGCTCAGCACTTATAAACTAGGTCATCATAGTATGAGCTAATTAGTATTGTGAGTATCAACAATTTGTGTGATTAATAGTTTCTGAATTTGACTATGTTTATCCCACGTTGGTTCTTAGTCTCCTGAGTAGAATAGACCACAACTATGCTTAGAAGCGAGCATAGGTTAGAGGGGCCATTCGGTGGTGCTATGCAGCAATTTGCGATGGTAGGAATCGAGTATCTACCACCATATCTTTTGTTCCCGCCATAATGATGCTGTCATGTTCCGGTTTGGAGGGTAAGGTAACATCCCCGTGTTGGTCCGGGCTCATTTTGCAGAATAGACCTTCTGACTTCCTGCCAGGCAGCTCGGGAAAAGCGAGCATAGGCTTACCGTCACTTACACCTGACTAGGTGGTTGAGTTTCGCAGCGATTCTCACCTGGATTGGGACCACCGCCTTATCTATTCCTGCCGCTATAACGTCAGGAGACGTGTTCCGGTCCGGAGGATAAGGTAGCCGGTACATTTACTTTTTCTCGAGGCTTAACATCCCGGCCTCAGGTTGAAAACTCACCATTACCATCTTTGGTATCTCTTGGCGGCGTAAATTCCTTACCATCAGGAAATCCGTTTGCTTGTTTGCCTTCCGATATCATAACAAAAATACATGTAAAACTGTGCACGTAAGTGGCTGAACATTCCATTTACTGGTTGGAAATGCACCATTCTCATCTTTGGTTTGTATATAGCACATATATTTTTAAGTTGTTACTCCAGGCAGGGCGCGATATTGTATAGGCAGTGAGCACAGGGATGGATTTTAATTAATTTTAAATTAAACAATTTTTATACTGTAAATTCGTTTATTTACACAAAATATAAAACATTTTATAAATTTCTTTTTAAAAAAACATTAGTAATATTAAATTAAAGCTGTATATTTCGAGGAATGCTGGAATTATACAATAATATATTTTGCGAGTTAACAATATCTATATATCTTTATTATAAACTTACCACCAGTTACTAAGAGCGATACATAATACATACATAAATATATCTGGATGATATAAATTGACTCTAATCCCAAAGTAAGCAAATTATGCTTACGTTATAGGTAAGAGATATTAATATAGAGAAATATTTTAACAGATACTAGAATAAATTTATTGATTACAATCAAACCCAGAAACACAAACATCTAGATGTTCCTCACATAAATGCTTGCCCCCATCGAAAATCGACCCCGGTGAATGGATGTTAATGGATATGATTTAGGAACCTATAAGCGTAAAATTCTGAAATTTTAGCATTGCCTCTGATACTCGAGCTGTCCTATTAATAAACAAATTAATAGGACAGCAATAATTAATTATAATAAAAAAATAAGTAGGAGTAAAAGTTAAGTTGACATAGTCTGTGTCACTGTGTTATAAAAGACCATAATACCAATTTCAACCTTGAAATACAATAGGTACATTTAATAGGTGTAGCCGTTATTTACCATTTGACCACTTGTTTTCTTTAACACTGGACCACTAAACTACAAATGCGACATAGTAGAAGATCCGAATCTTCATCGACCTACATTAAGCTGTTATTCTGTGGTCTAGCGATTCAGTTGTCGAACTTGACTGTATGAGGTTCCGGGTTCGATTCCCGGGTCACGCAACAAAAAGAAATTTGGATTTTCCCAATATTTTGATATTGCCCGGTTGGCGATAGGCTTGCCACCTATCACATTGTGGGACCAAGTGTCTTCGGCTAGTCGCGGGTGCCTTGGTTGTGCCTCTACCCAACTTGTCGGGGATATGAACGTGAATGAGACAACTTTATATCAACGCGTGTGCAATAAAACTGGGCTTATGTTTACATATATACATTTTTTACTTTTATCCAACGCCGTGAAAGTAACTGTTATTGAAATATATGTTTATACCTGGCATCTCAGTTAAATAACAGGCAACCAAACATCTACATATTCTGTACGTCACTATAAGTCGTGATAAAAATTTCTTATTTTAATATTAATTTAATGAAAAAGACATTTTTTTTAAATAAATTAAACTGTTCAGGATTTTTAGGCAACCTATTTTAATATGTTTTTAATATGTTCTGATTTAATACACCTGTCATAAAATAGATTTCATCCTATAAATTTTAAAGAAAGAAAAAATTTCGACCCAGACAGGATTTGAACCTGTAACCTTTCGTCTCAAGCCGACGAATGCTCTAACCAATTGAGCTAGTGAGGATTCAAGTCCCGTGGCGAAATTTTTAATTCCTTTCTAACCCGTTAACGCGGGTAGTTATGTCCTATAGATTTCATCCTATTATCACCTTGGTGTAGATCGACCGAGGTGCGGATCTTAGACCAATAGATTTGTAGGATTTTAAAGCTATACAACGTTTACTCGAATTGGTTAACGAGATTTCAGATATGTGCTCAGAATACGTACCTGAAAACGTAAAAAAAAATATAATCTAAACACGCTTAAAAAGCCCGCGTTCTCAGCTGTTCGACACACACCGCGCAGGGTCAATCAACTTTTGCGGAATAATAAAAGTGCCATAATTTGTTTATTTTAAGTATGATTATTTTTAATCCTTTTTACTATTTCAGTTATGCAAAATATCCTGGCTCAATTTCGAGCACTAATTTGAATATGCCTTATATAATTAAAATACCCACATATTATGCTATTAACCTACTCAGCTGTTACGCAAAATATACATATACAATAAATTACGGACAGTACTTTATACATATCAGTGTACTGACATTGAAAAGCTTTTTGGTTGTCGGCCAACTTTGAATGTTAACAAGTTAATCATTATTTATTATGAATCTAATTTCGGCAAAACAAAGTAACGATTACGATGTTTAATGATGGTAGCGTGTTTCTTACTTACTCCTGGCGCTGTTTGGTCACTGTCGTGTTTCATTCTATAGGGTATCTTGTACAACTGGGCTAAGATACTAGCATTAGGATAGCGACGCACCGGTAACGTATATGGTACATAGAATCCGTTTGTCTTTTACTATCAGGAGCGCTGTGTGATTGATATCTTAAGACATAAAAAATCTCGTCTCCTTGTTCTGGTCCTATCACCCACTAGGGTTATTTTATCTACCAATCCCGAGGCTTGGGTTCGATTTCCAACGGCGGCAGAAATTTGTGTGATAAGCTGATCCGGATCTTGGTGTGCAATAAATATGTATATATTAAAATGAATCCCAATTTGACATGGTCACCACATCATGCCTGAACGGAAGAACCAATTTTTCTAAATCTTTTTTTTATTATGATCCTTCTGTTGACAAAAACTAATTATCAGCAGAATGTTCTTATGAAAAGAAAAACCGCAAAAATGGAAAAAAGCGATGCTTAAGCCTTAAACGCATACATTAACGGGTAACTGTTGTCAAGTTATACGAAGTTCACCGGGTCGGATAGTTAATCATATCTTTACTGTTTTTTTATTCACGTAGATTTATACAAATATTCTTGTGGCGCCTAACACAAACATATAATTTGCTTACTTTGGTATTAGACCAATTGGCGTAGTTTGCTAGGCATATTAATGTTAAATTATCGTAGATATCTTTATCTGAAATAAATTCCTTCAATTTTCGTTTCATGTATTCAAAGTCACGTACGATGGTTAGTACGTTACAGCAAGTAACTTTTATGGTCATCCCAAACACCGAACACCTATCTACTAGTAATTATATCGATGGATTACTCAACTGGTGCAGACAGATTCGTTGATTAGGATCCAGAAATAGCTCGTCTACATTGGCCTCACCTGTAGGGTTGCTAATGAATATCGATTTAATGCAAATTGGAAATTGGAATCGTTATCATTTTAGGTACTGTTGAAAACAAAACTAGGAACAATTATTAACACTAGTGATCGCCCATTGGTCGAAATTCGATCATTTTCGCCATATTCATTTCTCAAGACCAACTACTTTGTTTCCAAACTTTTTAGTGCGCCATCTGTGATCTTTTATAGTCAACATCAATATATTTGTTTGTGTGTGTCAAATGCATGGTAGTGTGGGTTATGTTTTATTTATTGATTTAATGTACTTTATAACCATTATTATTGAAAAATATTAGCGTTCTGCACTTCTCCTACACATAAGCTACAAGTGTGCCAAATTTTATGCTCCTGCGTATGCGCGATTTTCGTAAAAAGGGGTCCAAAGTTTTAGCATTACGTATTGATATATAGATTTAATCCTATTATAAATGCGAAAGTTTGAGAGTATGTATGTTTGAATGCTCATTCTTTTACGCTCGAACGGCTGAACGATTTTTTCTCAAATTTGGAACACGGTTAAATTGTGACCGGGGTTAACATATAGGCTACTTTTAATCCCGATCGCCAAACGGGTTCCTATAAAAACGCGGGTGAAGCAGCAGGTAACGCTAGTAAAAAGATAAACAATAAATAATGAAGAGTAAATTCTTTTTGGAACGAAGTTCCTTATTGCGCGTTGTGAATGGGGGCTAGACGGAAAAAAATCTTACGAAAATGTTGTCACGACACTTTTTGCTCTGTGGTCTAGCGGTTCAGTAGTTGGACTTGACTGCATGAGGTGTCGGGTTCGAATCCCGGGTCGGACATTTCTTTTATTTTTTTTTTATTTTTCATTTTCTATTTTTTTATCATTTTAATTTTTTAATTTTATTATATTTTTATTTTCTTTTTTTTTATTTCACGATTCTCTGTCTGTCTCTCTCTATAAGAGAGGTAGAGATTACTAGAGATTGATAGAGATTGAGAGAGAGAGAGGGGGGAGAGAGAACTTCGTTCCATCCGGTTGTCCCTTGACACCTCTCAACTTTTTTTTTGTTGATTTTTTTAACCTAAATGTTTAGGATCCTTTTGCACTGTGGTCAAGAGTACCTAAAATGACATATCCGATTCCTATTTTAAATTTACATGAAATCGAGATTCAAGAGTGAACCTACTGTTCCAGCTACCGCAGGTGCAGCCCAACAACTTGCTTGGTAAGAAGTACTCGTCAAAACTTGATTTGGCTTGTTAAGATATTCTTTTTCCCCTTATCAGTTTGGGTACCCTGTCTAGAATAGACAATATGCCCTTTATTGTCAGCTTCAGGCTAGCATAGGTTAAATTGGTCAATGCAAGATTACTAGTGGTAGTACTACACAACAACTAGCCCGGGTAGGGATACAGGGATTTATGTTGTAATGACAGTGCTAGGTGGTGGTCAGGAGGGTAATGCTTCTAGACTTGCATATTAGACCAGTCACTCAGGCCACATGATAGTAACGCACCTATAATGTCTGTGGTGGCCACACCACCACCAGGATACGGTTGTCGCTTAGGAAAGGTGTGGGTTTGGTTTCTGTATTATGCTATAAAAATCTTTGATATCTATAGATGACGTTTATAAGTACACTAAGCAAACGAAATGTCTGACCCCTGCCCATTATTTTTAAAGTACAGTAAAATGGTCAATTATTTAGTTTGCTGACTGTACTATTACTATTAGAAAAATTTGCTTGGTTGTCTGCTTCGTTGTGAAAATATTCAATTATTTAATATAGTTAATGAAACAAAATATATTTCCATGTCAATGTGTCGAACTAAAAAATACGTGGGAGTGTCAGCAATTACGCCTACCTGTAAGTAAACGATAACTCACGATGACATACTCACAATACAATTAGAGATAGTAGGAAACTACAAACGATTGAAAACGATACAGTCACTAAACATGAGTATCGACGAAGTCCCTAAGCGATTTTAGCAGTACTGTAGAGCGATTGTCGCGTCAAGATATTTGCTCACGTTTGTTATTTATTGCTACTGTATCTTTTTTAAAAACCACGATCGTATTCTTTTTTTGTTAGTATCAACCGGCGCCATGAGATTACCGTTTGTAAACTAAATAGTAATTGAAATTCGATTGATAAACAAAATAAGATGACAACCCTATTTCTTCAATGTAGTGTAGATATTTTTATAGCAAGAATTAGTTACCCTACCACGTGCGTAGCCAGGTATTGGCAAAGGGGGGGAGGGGAGCTGTTATTTCCAAATACTGCTGATTCACTCTAATGTACTAACCTCTCGTTTTGAATTTATTAATTGACATCCCAAGATTTTATAAAAGAAAGGCTGGCACATTAGAGAGTCCACAATATTTGGAAATGACATGTCCTTAGAATTTCGAATCTATTCAGTAGTCAAAATTTAAACTAAACCGCTATTTCGAGAAAGGTATTCCGCAGTCAATTTCTGAAGTGTGAGTACCGACAATAAACATTTCTTTATTATTTGGTGAATTTTATCGCTACTTATAATTCTGGTTTATTAAATAATTCGCACGAATTTAGCTCGCACGCAATGTCCGAATCGACCATTTTAAAAAATATTATTCTTTCTGGAGGCGATTCGCACGAATTGATTTTATTGGTGTGCTATTCTACAACTCTGAAAACGCTCAATTCGCACATTTCGTGCGAGTTAAATTCGTACGAATCGAAATCGAAAGCGACACTGTTTACTGAACATATACTATGTTGTTTGCACTGGAATCAATCAAAAGCAGTACATATAATTATATACTAACCGACATGTCTAAAATGTTCCATCGCTTTGATTTTTATTGCCTTAAAAAAATACCAAAAAATATTTTAGAGATAAATATAGATAAAGATAAACCTACGTCACATCAATGCTCGATTAGCTTAATGATTTCATTCTAAATGCAGTGTATAGCAGATAAGATAGCAGAAACTTGTCTGAAAAATCGTCGCATGAAAAATACTTATTTTTATGCGACGATGCGAAAAAATGATAGTATATTTTAGAAATTCAAAATGGTAGAATAAACATTGTTTTGACAATTAGCTTAGTTGATTAACTAGGTACATTTTGTTTATATTCCGCTATTGCTACAGGTGCTTTCATATTTTTTTACAAAAAGGATTTTGTGTAGCAGCTAAGGCAGTTTTATTGCCATCACCATCTAGACGGAAAACTTCAAGTCACAGATTTAGTAATAAACCACATAGTAACTCAGAGTTTGCTTAGCTTAGAATTCTGGCACTGCACTCAAGTAACAATGTCATAAAATCTGATTTAACCTTAATATGTTACCCATTTCGTCTTTTTCACCATTACTCGAATGCAACAAATTATAATAGGTACTTGTATTATTTTATATGTGTATAAATTCGATGTAATTTTTCGTTCGAAAGTAACAAAATATAATACTTGTATTATATGTATATAAATTTGATGTAATATTTAATAATCACTTTTGTCTATTATCACCCCAGAAAAGCATAATAATGAGTTAATCAATAAACTATTATGAATTTAAAGAATTAAATTTAAATAATTGAACCGGGGGGCTGCTAACCGTTTTGCTCAAATGGCTATTGTTGCATACAGCAACGTTTTTACAGGCTCACCGGACTTAAACGGACCACTTTAAAGTTCATTTTAAAGCTCTTAGGATCCATTACGTAATTTTAACTTATCTTACATAACATCGTTGGATATAAAGCGACCCTCTTCACAATTCATCTCAAAGCTCTTTCAGTGCCATGATACTTTTGAAATATCGATAACCTGTTTAACCTATATGTTAGAAACTGATTTGTCGGAGCTAGACAAATCGGGTTGATTTTCTCCATTTATTGTATTGATGGAGAGTGAGTGTTTTAATAGAAAGGTGAATAGTCTTAGAATTTTGTTTGTAATTTAGTCTTGATTCATGATTTAGACATTACATCTGAATCTTTAGATCAGTTCAAATTACACACTAGGGAATCGGTCTACAAAGATGGAAGCCATTGACTTGGAAAATAGTCCTGGTCGATCCAATTTTATTTCATTGATTGAAGATAACAAGTTTAAATTTAAGATCCGAACCTATATTGCGTTACACCGAGCTGATAATAGAATGAAGGAATTTTGTGTATTGGAAATCATATCAAAATGAAAAATGTTTTTAATTTTTCGCTTTTCGCAATAAATCAGGTAATATGTTGATATATTATTTTGCTGTTATCCCATCCAGCGAAAGTAGATAGCATCTCTATACCTTTTAATACCTGGCAACCCAACAACAGTCAGTTGACTTCTGTACATTATATACGTCATGGACTTTATGGCAGGATAAAATTTACATTGTCTTAAAATTGCAACATTCGACGAAAAATATTTTTTGAATAAAGGATAGTATTATTTCCAGGATTTTGTAGTCAACCTATTTTTAATATACTTTCTTATATGCTAAATTTATCATAAATTAAGTTTCATCCTATTATCAGATCAGTATAGGTCGATAAAGGTTGGGATCTTGGACCATAAGTAGTAAATAAATTGAAAAAAAATATAAATATCAGTATTACCTTTTTGGCGTATTACAAAATTTGATTTTACCAACTCGGATAACTATTAAATATATAAATTATCAATATTGTTGACATAAGATCAAGTTGGCTCTGGTAATTGGGGCTCCCTTTCTTTGCTAAGCGGGCTTCCTTCTGGTCCAGCGTCCCCAGCGTTTCCACTGTTGTTAGCCACAGACGTCAGAGGTACCTATAATTATTTTATACAATTAGTATTATACCATATTGGTGTTAATTTCACTAAACTAATTTAAAGTTATCGCTATCTTCTTTCGACGCAAAATAATAGAAGGGACAAAACACTTTTAGTACAGACGTTTAATCTGTTCCTCGGAAAACGTTGATTGGAAACGTCACAATTTATCTTGTGACAAAACTAATCTGACAGAAATAATTTATTCAACAACATTTGTACTTTCGACAATATATACATTATTTATTTATTTATTATTTATATTTATTTTCTGAATGATAACATTACTGAGTAATTTTTATTGAAATACTCTCATTTTTGAGTATGACAACTAGGCGGTATTATTTTCAAAAAAAAAAAACTTAAGTTGTTATACATGTAGCCCTATGCTGTATGCTTGTATAGCAAAACCGGTTGGCTAAACTATAAAAAAATATATTGTGGAAAGTACAAGTGTTGAATAAATTGTTTCAAGAATGGAATTCCACCAAGCACCGACAATAAGAAATATTACTACTAATCTGACAGGTCTCAAATGTTCCATCTCTTTTCTTTTCCTTTCAAAAATATAGCATCCATCTAAAATAAGTTTAGTTTTGGGTCTAGTGTGTGGTCTCGACAACAAAAAAATATATCTTGGATTTTGTTAAGGGTATGGTGTTGAAATATCCATTATATCCCAATGTAAAATATTTTTATAGTAAGTCAACCTCATAAGCCATTTACCAATTGCTTTGCAGGTACCTATATTATTTAACACGTAAAAGTTTTAAAATATTAATTTCGCATCTCCAGAATAGTATTAACTTATTTTTTTTTAAATCAATAAAAATGTTTTGGAACTTTTCAACTACCTTAATTAATTTCTTTACGTTGAAATCACAATTAATAACTTTGGTAATTGGTTTATTTTTTGCTCATGTTAAAAAAAACTATAAAACAAAAATTATAAATTATTTAATTATGACCATATCCTAATGAAGCTAAAATTTATAGGATTCTTTCTGCTTTCAAAATTGTACTAAAAAAAAGTATCTTCACGCTCATATCCTCAAAGTAGCTGGCAGAGGCACTACCAATTGCCTAGCCTATCGCCAACCGAGTACATATCCAATCCCGGGCAATATTTTTTTATTAGAAAATTGGAAATAACACATTTTCTTTTGTTGCCCGACTCGGGAATCAAACCCATGACCTCATGAGATCAAGTCTAATACCTGAACTGTTAGACCACAGAGGCGATTAAGTTTTAATAAGATTAATTATGTTTCAGTACTTACTGTAAATCAGTAATTTAAATAAAAAAAAAATATATCTAAGTACACAAAATATGTGATTTGCATGCATTAGTATTCAATGTGTTCATATCAAATACAAAACAATATTATTGTGGATGACATTTTTTCGTTTCGTTTACATAATGCTAACCAAGTCGTTTTAATCAAATTATTTTTATCCGTCTGCAAAACACAGAAGGTTTTCAATTTGACTGCATGTTTTTTTTTATTTTTGTACGGTTGTACCGTGGTTAATAACCGACAGATTAAACAGAATATATTTATTACTTTTTGTATGATACTGGAAGGCAAACAATCTGACGAATTTCGTGATGGTAAGAAATTGACGTTGAGCGGCAAAAATAGGTATTCCGGGCGAGTCGCTCCGAAACTCTACCACCTAGTCAGATGTCACGGTGTTAGCGACGGTAAGCTCTTAAAAGGTGAACATACACCTTTTACAAGCTGCCTGGCAGGAAGGCAGATGGTCTATTCTGCAAAGGAGCCCGGACTAACACGGAGAGCCCCGTAGATGTACTGAACACTATAAAAACTTGACCACTGTTCTGGAAAAGCCCCATATAAAAGTATACTGGAATGTATTTTGCAAAGAGAAAATTTCAAAAACGGTTTCCCCGAGACGACATAATATCTGCTCAAATACAAGTACGATTTTTCCAGAACCCTCTAACCCTTAACGTGTAAAAATATTTGCTCAGCTCAAAGACAAATATATTAAGCTTCGTAGTAAGGACTGTCATACATACTAACTCACGTGTATGATAAATCTCTCTACGTGACACGCGTACAGTATAAGTTATATTTTGTGATAAGCATTATTACTGATGGGATATAACTTGAGAAAACTATTTATGGGTTGGAACTTTGTTAGTTGTGCTTGGGATATCCTTTTGTGCTCGGTTTACTCGTTTAGATGTTTGTTTCTAATGTAACATGTTTGCCCGGGATTGGATAATATGTTTCTGGTTGGCTTTCAGTATACGGGCGTGAAGATACTTTTTTTTTCTTTTTTAAAAAGAAATTTGGTCAGAAAGTATAATATCGTTTAAACATAACTGAGGTACATAGAAATTAACTTTAAAATAGTTAATCAAGGCTAAATGGTTTAATTGAGTCAATATATATAGAGAGAGAGTAATTTTACATAGACAAAGATAGCGGAAGGTAGTCTAGGAGAAAATGATACAACAAGGTCACGAGTCTCGACCCTCATCATTGAGGACAAACTACACTAGGAGGATGAGGATGAGGAGGACGAGGATTATTTAATAATGGTAAAGAATGAGCAGTCAACTATTTTAATTTCGTTAATTAAAAATATTGAAAACGTATTACTCGGTGATAATTCAAAAAGAACGCTCAAGGTACAATTTATTCCAAAGAAAAATTATGACGACAAAACTTATTTAATGGGAAAAGTGATATTGGAGTCAGTGAAAGGGATTTATGATCCGATCCATCTAATTTAACGTTTTATTGTCGCTGTGAATTAATGTTTCCCAATCTTATGGATCATCTCCTGATAATAAAAATTTCGGAAACTTACCCAGATAACTTGTGAATCAGAATTTATGCATTGCTATTGAGTTCTCTTATTTGGTAAATCTCACTTACGAGTATTGTTTCCGTTTCGATATTGGAGTAAACAGCAAACTTAAGGTTGACTTAAGCTATACCGTGTCAGAGCCGAGTGTCGGCGTAGCATGGTCACCGAGGCGGTCCCGTAACTGAAGTTTAAAAACCAGCCTCGACTGGGCTATTAAAGCTGCGCCGTGATACATTATATTCGTCCGAGCGTACGTTGCGTATGTTGCAACTAGGCTACACTACTAGGTTGTAGATTTTCTCAGCGACTCGTCCGGATTGGTATCACCGCTTTGCCTATTTCTGCCGCCATGACTTCAATGCTTGCTGTTGACGTATTCCGATTTGGAGGGTAATGTAGCCGGTATACTTACTTTTGCCTTAGGGCTAAGATCCCGGCCTCAGGTTGTCAATGCACCATTACCACCTCTGGTGTCTCTAGGTGGCGTTAATTTCTTACCATCAGGCAGTCTGCTTGTTGGCCTTCCATTATAATTATAAAAAAAACCACAATCATGTTTAGTTTTGATGATCAGGAATTAACAGCTAATGCGAGCTTATTATAAATTGTTTCCGAGCGTTATCCGATGCTCGGCCGTCATTCGGTTCGCCGCTCGGTATAGTGTGAGTTTGTCCATATAAAATATATGTAATATTAGTTGACCGTGCTGCGGCCAACATTCGGCTCGGACCTAACACGGTTTAGCGTGAGTCAACCTTAACTCGATGTCACTAGTACAGTCTGTAAGTCTAGGAAGTAGAGTGCTGTGCATCTACTTACTCTGGGAGAGATCTACCGCCTTAGCTATTCCTGTCGCCATCAAGAGAGGGAGAGAAAGAATAATTTTTCTGGTCTGGAGGGTAGCGTTGCCTTGCATACTAGTCCTACCTCTCTTTATATCACGAGAGCCGGGTACTTATTCACTAATTTCTTACATAAATAAAACTAAAATTAAAAATGTTAAACAGACCCATGAGAATACCTACGTGTAATGCAGCTAAGAACTCTCTCGATCATGTTGCTTTCAAATAAAATCGCATCGAAATACATACCTACACAGAGACACGTCAAAGTTGGATCACCGCTCGCTTTACGTTGAGGGTTAAAAAAATTTTTGCTTAAAAACTCAAACCCGAATTATGTTATTTTCTAAGTAAAATGTTACCAGTTTAAAAAAAATTACAATTATTATTGTTACTTATATAAATCATGTTTTCCATACTACACAAACATAATTAGTTGAGAATAAACTTAGCGTTTACGTAGCAATAACAAAACTTAATATTTCTCACGGCAACAGTTTCAGATAAAGCTTTGGCATACTACGTATGATTGAAGTAAAATTTAAAGTATATAGGTACACAAAAATTAACATAATACGTCACATAATATAATTGATTGAAGAAGACATTACTTTGCAGAAATCTAAACTTAAAATTATTTGTTTCGCAATTTCATGCCAAAAAAATGCGTACATTTTTTTGTATTGTATTGTAGCCGATAAAACAGTAAAGACAATGCATAATTAATGGATGGCTTTCAGTAAGTCTAATCCATCAATTACCCACTGTCTTTACTGTTTTGTACGATTGTAATACGTGTACATTTGTAGGGAATTGCAAAATAAGTAATTTAATAAGGATTTTAGTGACAATGTTTTGTTTTCGAGATAACGGAGTAAAATTATAAATTATTGCATTTAAAACTATTATATTTTTTTTTAGTTTTTATTTTTAGTTCCCGTAAATAAAAAGCTTCCTGTAATTGTATTTGTATTTATGAGGGAAAATTAATTTCTTTGTATAAATATACTTTCATTGTAAAACGCCATGATAAAACGGTAACTGATATTATTTTATTATAATTAAGAGGTAAATATGGTGATAAAATATTAATTAAGTATAGGCGAGTGTCTTAACATGCCAACCACAGATTGACAACACTTCATTAACACTTTTGGTGGAATTGAATTTAAATTGAAATACATTATTTATGTTTCATGTATAAAGTAGGTACATTCCTAAAAAAAGTTTTCCTATACTCAAACAACAAACATCTAATAATATTTCAAATGTTATCCGGTATATTTCATATTATTAGTCGCCTAAATAACGTTTTTTTTTCAATGGCTAATTGGTTGCTAACTTCGCTGTTTTACAACTGCACTGGGCTTTGTGAGCCGAGCAGAGAGTTGAACCCAAGATATTATTATTTAGATGGATTGGACTGTTGCCTACAACGCCAGCATCAAGGGCTTTTTCTAGGGATACCGATCCTCGACCTGGTGTTGCATTCTGGTTACTGGGTGGATGGAATTTAAGATGGAAGTTAGTGCAAAGCAACCTACAACACTACTCAGATCAGTATAGTCTAGAAAGCGGCTCTACTATTAGAAAGAGACAACTCTCATCTAGATATATTACACCTCAAGTCACTGATGCGTCGCTTTGTAATGACCGGGTTTTAACCTATGTGTGCGAGTTTATCCGTGGCCCTAACCTCCAGCAGAGAACATGACAAAAGCAAGCATTGGTGTTTTTGCAGCAGGAATAGTTCACGCGATGGTGCCAATCTTACCTTGATTGGTACCATTATTACCACCACCGCACGCACCATTACCATCTTTGGTGTCTCCAGGCGGCGTGAATTTCTTACCATCAGGAAATCCGTCTGCTCCTAGAGTAGCTATATGATCGGAAAACATAGGTGCAATTTTACTTAAGTATTTAATAAACCGTTATTGGTTGTTACCGGTGATCACATATGGAACTGAGACTTGGCCGTCAAATGTGGGCCTCTTAAATAAGTCCTCTTAAGTAAGTGTTATGGAGAGGCTATGTTCGGTGTTTCTCCGCGAGACATGATCCGTAATTCGGTGATCCGCAAGAGAACGAGATTTTTTTTAATGATATTGGAAGGCAAACAAGCAGATGGATTTCCTGATGGTAAGAAATTTCCACCGCCTAGAGACACCAAAGGTGTTAATGGTGCATTGCTAACCTGAGGCCGGGATGTTAGACCTCGAGCAAAAGTGAGTTTACCGGCTACCTTACCCTCCGAACCGGAGCACGTCATGACGTTGTGGCGGCAGGAATAGGTAAGGCGGTGGTACCAATCCGGGTGAGTCGCTGCGAAACTCTACCACCTAGTCAGATGTCATGGTGTTAGTGACGGTAAGTCTATGCTCGCCTCTTACGAGCTGCCTGGCAGGAAAGCAGATGGTCTATTCTGCAAAGGAACCCGGGACCAACACGGGGCAAGTTTAGAGAGTTAGTAAGCTGAAGTGGCAATGGGCAGGCCACATTGCTCGCAGAACCGACAATCGCTGGAGAAGAAAGGTTTTCGAGCTCGATCTCTAACACTACGGCCGCACCGGAGGACGTAGTGTTGGACGACCTCCTACCCGGTGGTCTGATGATCTGGTCAAAGTCGCGGGGAGTCGCTGGTTACAAGCAGCTTGTGACCGCGACTTGTGGCGCTCTTTGGGGGAGGCCTATGTCCAGCAGTGGACGTCCTCCGGCTGATGATGATGATGATGACTTAATGAACATATTTCTAATTGTATTAAATGTAAACTCCTTTGCTTAGAAGCGAAGAAACTCTTTCAATGCCAGTTTAGCCTATAGTCAAAGTTTGCTGCCTATCCTACCCTCCTGGTTTATAACATGGATTTTATGATATGGATTTTAATATAAATCTAATCAACCCAACCTAAACAGAAAGGTGTTTTTGTACAAATTTTTAGGAAGTGGTAACAGATTTTTTTCTCTAGTTATTTACAATTTGTGTCGGTAGAGATAAGTGGAAATACACTTATAGGTATATTGGAAAAGACTACAAAAAAACCCATTCTTTACTACCAGTAGGAAAAACTCAGTAGGGATATGTGGAATAGGCGAATTTAAATGGATCATGCTATTGTAACTACACAATATATTTAAAATATCGTTGTTTTACTTTCATGTTTATACAAGCAGACAGGGTTTTCCAAATTATTTTAACAAACAAAACACTCAAAGTATGCAAACTCTTGAGTGAAAACTTTGAGAACTTTGGTGAGGTAATTTTCAAAACTCTAACTACATACATAATTAATGCGAAACAATAATTAGAAAGTTATTTTAAATACCTGGTGTATTTACAACTGTATGATGATCCGGACTACTTATATAAAATTGCTTTTATGTTTTTCAGATCATTTTGTCCAACTATAAAAGCTATTAACAGTTTGACGTTAATTGCACATAAAACAGTCAGGCTACTATAAAAACTGTTGCAGCAGCTTGTCCCGATTCGACCACCACCTGAAGTATTCCTGCCACCATAACACTAGTGCTTGCCTTTCTCGTGTTCTCTGTTGAAGGGTAAGGTAACCAACATACGTATATTTTAAAAGCTTCTTCCAATTTGATGCCGAATGTACGACTAACAGTCATGGATAACGCAACCACAACGCTTCAACTGCAGATTAGTTAATAAGTAACGAAATTGAACCAGAGCTGCGATCCGGATCGCAATTCAGCTCACCTTATCTATGGAAATAGCTTTCGCGAGCGAAAGACTCGAACAGTACCATATGTCAGCTAATGATCACAAGTTTTAAAGATATTGCATAGCCTATATTGCAGGCCTTGAGCGTGGAAACTGAATTCAGAAATTCCGTAACGAAAATAGCCTAACACCCCCCTCCGACAGGCACAGCGGTGATACTTTTTAGTTTTGCTATCTATCGATGAATAGCAGAACTTTTAATGACTTTTGATCACGCTTGTCTCTTTAGTTCAGCAACTCGCCTCTAGGTGGCATTGGTTGTATCGGCCCCGCAAACTGGGGACCAATGCCTGCTTATGCAATGGCTTTACCGCGGCAGTCTTTGAGTGCCACACGTCTTTTTTAAGTCATTGGTGGTAATTTTGAGCCCACTTTTTTAAGTTTTTTAACCCAAACCAATTTTAAGTTATTAATTTTAAATTATAGGTTAGAAAGAGATAGAAAGAGACAAAACATTTTCAGTGCTGATATTTCTACAGATGTTTAATCTTACACTCAGAAAACTTTGAATAAAAACATCACAATTTGACATTTCCGAACTAATCTGACATATCTAAAATGTTCTATTTCTTATATTTTTATTTCGTTTAAAAAAATAGCACGTGTGCAAAATC
The DNA here is from genome assembly GCA_002245475.1 of Calephelis virginiensis. Lineage (NCBI taxonomy): Eukaryota > Metazoa > Arthropoda > Insecta > Lepidoptera > Riodinidae > Calephelis > Calephelis virginiensis. The sequence continues at coordinate 149,494 of NJDC01002226.1, read as the reverse complement.
AGTTTAGTTTGTGAACTGTAGAATTACCACCATTTCACCTTTGAGTAATAACCAACCGCAGATAATAGTCGTCATCTCGAATTGTTACAATTGAACTGTGAGCCGCGAATTTTTAATTTGAGCTGCAGCTCTTAATCTTATATTAAGTTATCTGAATATTTGAACCGGTTCAGATCTGATTTACTTACATCTGAACAAATAAATAAATGTCTACACGTACCTAAGTCATGCGTAGGATACGTATAGCAAATAACGACCTATTTTCCTGATACCGAAAATAGAAAAGTAGTTAACTGATGCGAAAACGATTTTGTTATTGGCACCCTCATCTCGGGTATCATTGGTTGATACCAATAAGAAGAAAATATAATTTTAGAGACCGCTACCTTTTCCAAATAAGAAAGATTCACGTTATATATTCAACCGAAGAAAAAACGGAGGAGGTTCTTTATTTAAGGTGTATATTTTTATATAAGACTGTATATAACTTTCTATATAAAAGGCCTTAGGCATTGAAAGTTCTTTTTTATTTGGTGGAGTCTGGAGTTGGTAGTTGCAATTAGTTTAGTGCTATTTGTTATCTGTACTAAAATTATTAAGCTGAAGAGTTTGCTTGTTTGTTTGAACGCACTAATCTCAGGAACTACTGGTCCGATTTAAAA
>NJDC01002226.1:116340-136396 GCA_002245475.1 Calephelis virginiensis | reverse complement strand
GTCGTTATTTTTTCACAATTATTGAATTTAGTGTAAATTATGAGTAAAATTAGTTAATTTAGGTGGGAATTAGTTTAATTTCGTTCAGTGAAAGTGCACAAATGAAATAAATGAAATTAGTGTATCGTGAATTTCCTCGCTGCCGCCAAATCTCCCAAAGTGAGCTTGTGTAAAGTGACCACCGCTTTACTCAAGACCCTGACGTGACTTTGTAAATAGTGACTAATGACTACATAATAAGAATATTTAATACAGAAGACATGTGACTAATGTCTGTATAAAAAAAAAATTAATACTGAAAAACGTGGCAGCATGGCCTAAAGGTCTCAGCCGGCCCCAGAAAGGGGCAAATCGACTTAAAAAAAAGTACCACCTTACCAGCAGCAAGCACGGTGACGGCGCCAACGGGCACGCCGAGTCCTAACGCAGGCTTCTGTCGCTCCTCCAGCCACCCTACGGCTCCCACCACGAGGCCCCCGATTCCACATACTATCTAAAACATCAAACATCATGGGATCCATGTGAAAGCTTCTTATAGGAGGTCAATCCGCTTCATTACGTAAAGTCAGTTTGGTTACACCTTTCAACCACCTCCAAAAAGGATAAGATTATCAAATCAACCCTGTTATTTTTTTATGTTTGGCGATTACTCGGCCAACATTAAACCGATTTTGACGATTCTTTTTTAGAAGGAAGGTAGTTATACTTATTAATGCATACATTTTCGTCCACGTTGACGTCATCATAGTGCTCGCCACTGTCGTGTTCCGACTTGACGGCTTACTTCCCGGTATAATGGTATATAAATGGAAGAGTCATAATACTCGTCTCAGATGGGCAATACAATTACTTTTTTTGGTTTATACAAATGCGGTGTACTTTTTGTGTACAGAAAATTTGTTTGCTTATTATTACTACTAAAATAATAAATCGCCTCTGTTGTCCGCTAGTCCGGGTGTTGGACTTGACTGCATGAGGTCCCGGGTTCGAATCCCGGGTCGACCAACAAAAAGAAAATTGGATTTTCTCGATTTTCTAATAAAAAAAATGTTGGTCGCGATTGGAAATTTGTCCGGTTGGCGATAGGCTTGGTTGCAAGCCTATCACATTGTGGGACTTAGTGTCTTCGGCTAGTCGTGGGTGCCTTGGTTGTACCTCTGCCTACCTTTTCGGGGATATGGGCGTGAAGATACTAAAATACTGATACTGGTTTTATTAAATTGATTTTTGCAATAACTGTGCTGATTCGTTAACTATTCGATATCAGTAACACTTAATTTATCATTTTCGACACGAACCTTATATTAGAATCTAATCTCGTCCCTAAAGCAGATTAAAACACGAATTACTCAAGCTTAAGAATTGTTTTGAAAGGCTGAAGCTTACTTTTACTTTAATATATATTTTGTATTTTCTCCATCATTCAGGATTATTGAAGGATAACAACGAATTTATAAGTAACGAAATTATTTGTAATCAATTTTTAGATTGTAAAATAAAAAGTTATTTTCTCGTAAAGGGAAGTGGTAAGTCGTAAGATAAGATTCAGGAAAAAGTTCATTTGAGTGTCTTAATTTAAAAAATAAAAACAATATTTTTAAACAATTCAAATGTCGGCTTGATTCAATCTATTCTGAGCAATCCGACATCATTCATGGCAATCCCCATATTTGATGTGATTAGGAATCTTAATTCTTGTCTCTATCAGACAACCTTTTCATTCGAATTTATACAAGTTTTTAAAGAATATTGAAATACAAACAAGCACACGGATTTTCTGATTATGTTTCTGTTAATGATAAATAAAAATATCATAGGACAAGCTACACAAATTGAATCTAACCCCAAAGTAAGCAAATTTTATGCTTGTGTTATGGGTGTTATTCAACCAGACCCGGAAATGCAGACATCTAAATGTTCATCACACAAATACGGCAGATATTTGTGTGATGAACGACTGTCGGGAATCGATCCCGAGCCTCACAGTTGGTCGATATAGTTAGGCGTGTGCGCTAGCCACTAGACCAGAGAGGCAGTCAAAAATAATATCAAATTAATAATATAATATCATATTATCATATAAATATCATTATTATCTAATTATAAAGGGAGACTGATTTTTTATTAAATTAGTGATCCATAAGTTTTAAAATTAATATTTTAATAATAAATAAATAAATATCCCGGAACAAGTTACACAAATTGAATCTAACCCCAAGTAACCAAATTATATGCCTGTGTTATGTGTGTTAGTCAACGTTTCTATTACATATAATATATACTTAAATAGATACCAGAATAATAAACACTCAGACCCGGAAATGCAGACATCTAAAATATTTAGAATAAGAGAACATGGTACTGGCATGTCTTTGTATGACAAAGTCCCAAAAAAATAAAATAAAATAAGAGAGTTTTGGCGCCATCGTGAATGAAGATGGTTTTATGGTAATTAATGAACTTCGTGTTGATTATGAGTAAAGTTGCTTAATTTAGGTGGTAATTAGTTTTTTTTCAGTTAAAGTGCACAGGTGAAATAACTATGAAGAAATTAGTGTATTGTGTATTTCCTCGTTGCCGCCAAATCTAGCAAAATGAGCTTGAGTAAGGAGCTTACCGCTTTATTCGAGACCCTGATATGACATCTTATAACGACTAATGACTACAATAAATAAAACATGCCAAGTGAATTAAAAAAAAAGAACAAGAAAAATGATTCATTAATACGGAAGACGTGGCAGCATGGTCTAAAGATCTTAGCCGATCCCAGAAAGGGACAAATTACAAAAAAAAAATATCACAAAACGATTTATAAATATACCTTTTTGGCGCTATCGAGAGAAAAGATGCTGGAAGTTTTTTTCATAATTATTGAATTTCGTGTTTATATTGAGTGAAATTAGCCAATTTTGGTGGCATTTTGTTCAGTGAAAGTGCACAAATGAAATAATAATAAAGAAATGAGCGTATCGTGTATTTCCTCGTCGCCGCCAAATCTCACTACATGAGCTTGAGTAATGAAGCCACCGCTTTACCCAAGACCCTGACATGACTTATTGACGACATATGACTTATGACAAATTTCCAGATTTTGGTCAATTTGATGCAAGTTTCTACTTGACTAAACTTTACATTGCCATTGGCAAAATACTAACCTGAAGGCCAAAACCTAAATAAATAAATAAAGATAAGAAGCTATCATCAAAAGAGGGTTTTTCGAATTTCCGATAATATTTCGATGCGATCATATTAATAGATTGGCGCAACTTTCATATCAAAAAATAAAAAAAATAAGTTTGCTATGTTTTTTATTCGCCCAAATCATATGACACTAGTTGGCTTATATCTGAATGCCTTTAGAACTTACTTTCAAATTATACGGGTTATACTTTTTCAAGTAAACTTTATACAAATTCGGGTTTGCTATGTATCTATGGAAGTCCCGCCTCTTATTACGCAGTATTTATATACTCTTTGCATATCAACACCTCAAAGGTGGCAACGATTTATCAAATACTAGCTGTAGCTCGTGAATTCGTGCACGAGTCGAAGCAACTTTTTGTAATAATGGTTATGGTAAATAATTAGTGATTTTCTGGTAATAAAAAGTATCCTTAATATTAAACCGGGCTACAATATACATTTTGGTGAAAATCCATTCCAAATTCATTCATTTTGGTTTTATTACTGTTTTATTGTATGTATATGTAGTAAAGCACAGTAAAACTTCAAAAACCGACTCCAAATATTTTATTATTATTATTAACTCTTTATTGTAGACTACAGAAATTACGGAAATACTTAAGATTAAAACAAAGACGAGCTTATTTCTTATAAAATAAATTTCTTCTAGCCAACCGTTAAAGGAAAACAGTAAATGTAATACGTGTACAAAACTATGCAAGATATAACTACTTAATACTAAAATACAAATACACAAAAAGAACTTAAATAATCCTTATGAAAATGATCCTTGAATTGTTTTTTGAAAAAACAGGGGTGTCATGTTCACGAATTTCACTAGGAAGTGAGTTCCATAACCTAAGCCTAAAACTAAAGCCTAAACCTAGCTTAAATTGGGAATAAATGCGTATAGGCAACAGAATAACTTATAGGAACTCGCAAAAGAGTACTGTGCCCTTAGAAGTGTTTTTATTCTAAGACTGTGCCCTTACCATAAGTTTACGGCTTGTCAAGTTTACTATACTCGTTACCATCTCTATAAATTATTTGTATGAAAACTTTGAACAGCACCTCTACTGGTAACACGTAACTTACCGAACGTAATCTATACCAACACAAGGCAAAGGCTCAGAGCCCTTACCATGAGTTTACAGTTTACTATAATCGCTACCGTTTCTGGAAAATATTTGTGTGAAAACTTTGAACAGTGCCACTATCGGTAACTAAGAGAAACACATTTTTAGACCAAAAGTGTCATAGATTTCGATATGTAACTTACCGAACATAATCTATACCAACACATGGTAAAGGCTCAGATTTGTGAACGACGTAGTGAGTCGTCAGAATGTAAAAAATAACTAAAAACAACGTCGCGAATTGATACTTATATTTACAAAAAATAACAAATGATTCTGAAATTGTCTCTCTTAAATTTGATCAACATTCTAATAGTGATTTTCAGTTGTACTTCATGATAGATGAAGTCGTCAACATAGACAAAAAATATTGAGTTTAACTTAAAAATCATTAGTCCAATCGTGATAAAATTGATATAGGACCACGTCGGAATTATGACCTACCTACCATTTAGAAAAAAGAGCTAAACCATCAAAATCCGTCCAAAACAAGGAGGCACTCCGGGAGTTCCAGCAGAAGTAAAAACTTGAATATTAACGTTGTGCATCTTTGATATTTTGGAATGGTTAAGAAATAATTTTGTACGAATTGTTTTAATTATCAGTATGGAAGTACTATCATTTATGTGTGTATATACAATATTCATTTATTGCACTATCGTATACAAACATGACAACACGAACATTCGCGCAAGCCCTGTGCGCCGTCTCATTCGCACAAGCGCCCTGCGCCACCATACGAAATTTCGATCAGGTTACGTGTCCTGACGCGAGTTTATAAGTTTTTACTCATTCCAAAAAAGTTCGCAACGCCGCTAAAGAAGTTTTCACTTCAAAAATAATACATAATAAGAAAACATACAGTAATATCGAGAACCTCCTCTTTTTATCAGTTAAAAATGCACATCCCTTCTAATACATATGAGAATGTAAGAATGTTTGTTACACTTCCACGTGAAAATTACTTAACCAATGATCATGAAAGTTTGTACACATATTCTTGGATGTATTAAAAGTTACATTGGTTAATTTTTAATGCCTTAAATGCAAGCGAAACCGCGGGTAAAAGCTAGTATTCCATATTTCCTTGCTCAAGTTCAATGACTTGTACGCGATAAATTGATACCAGCTGAGATCATAGATCACCCGCCTTTTCTTGCGACACTAATTATTTTTATATTTTTACTTATTGTGATTCCTTTTATATTGTTATATAGATAGGTACGTAATCTGAGTCTCTAGTAGCAATATCATTAACGCATTTAATAAAATATGGTATTAAATTAACTAAACGTAGCTGAATACCTACAAAAACTTTCTCCAACCGAATATCATGTAAATGAAAATACCTTTTACTTAGTTTAAAATCAAACATATTTGTTTACCAAGTTTAAGTTTAGGTCCAATGTAGTGTACTTTCAGCTTTATGTTTATTATTACCCGGCTGCAAGCAAAGTTTATGTGTTTCACGTATTATATTATATAAATACTAGCTGATCCGGCAAACGTTGTTTTGCCATATAACTAATTAAATGAATATTGATCAGTTATCGACCCGAGATAAAAAATGGTTAAATTACTAAAATGACTATTAAAAAATAGGGGTTGGTGATAAAAGGGTGAAAATTTAGGGTTTTATGTACTTTTATATGCTGTATCATACAAAAATAAAAACTAAAAATTTGGTCTGAAAATTACAAAAAAAAAATGTAGAGGTGGACCACCCTTAACATTTAGAGGGATGAAAAATAGATGTTGGCCGATTCTCAGACCTCAATATGCTCACAAAATTTCCTGAGAATCGGTCAAGCCGTTTCGGAGGAGTTCAAGTTAGAACCCCGTGACACGAGAATTTTATATATTAGATATATATTTCCACTCGTGATGGTCCAGGCTCCTTTGCAAAATAGACCATATACCTTCCTGACAGGCAACTTTTAAAAGGCGAGTGCTTACCATCACTAACACCGTGCCATCTGACTAGATGGTAGAGTTTCGCAGCGACTTGCCTGGATTGGTACCACCGTCCTATCTATTCCTGCCGCCAGACCATCAGCGCTTGATTTTGACGTGTTCCGGTAAACTTACTTTTCCTCGGAGCCTAACATCCCGGCCTCAAGTTGGCGTGAATTTCTTACCATAAGGCAATCTATACATATACATATCTATACAGGGTTACTGGTGACTAATGTATATCCTTTCTAGGGCGGCTAAAATTCTTTTTTCGCGATTTGCTAAAAGTTGTAAAACAAAAATTGTTCTTTTGATGTACTAAAACCGAAGCCGAAGCCGAACTAGAAAGGTTATTCGTTCGTTACCCGTAACCCTTTATATGTATGTGTATTTTATATGTTATGTTCTTCTTATTTCTTCCTACACTTTTAGCAGAGTAGTCGTCAGTTTAGGACATTAGTGGTGCGTTTGATATTGATGAAATGATACTTTTTTAGTAGATTGGTTAATTTGGTAATACACATTTGACCACCTCGGTAGCCGAGGGGTTACCCTACACGCCTAACTTCACCAACCGTGATGTTGGGGTGCGATTTCTGAAGGGTTAGATTATGTGATGAATATCAACATATGTATTTTAGGGTCTAGTTGTTTATTTTCTTATTTCTGGTATGTATATAAATATTTATGTGTATTAGTATTGTTGATTAATACCAATAACAGAAACATTTAATTTACTTACTTTGGGATTTGATTAATTGGTAATTTTTGTCCAGGAATATTGATTTATTTAATTTTAACATAAAGTTCACAAAAAGTAATCGAGCCGTTTATTTAGAAGTGCGACCATCAATACCGTGACTCAAGGTTTTTGATATTCACACTCTCGGACCCGGCAAACGTTGTTGTGCTATTTTTTATAATGTGAATTTATTAAAAAAAATGGGTATGCCACCGTTATCACGTAGGGATATGAAAAAAGAAAGCCGATTATCAGACCTACTAAATATGCATATAAATTTGGTGAAAATCGGCTAAGCTATTTCGGAGAAGTACGGTAACTAACATTGTGACTCGAGAATTTTATATATTAGATTTACCTGTAAAACTCTAACTCTAAGACCTATAGCGAAGGGATATATTCGTCTCCCGGCAGCAAGAGGTGCCTCTTGGTCTTCGCCCTTCGAGGCTCCGCTCAATGCGCTGCACACCGACTGCTTCCGGGACCACATCGCCTTGGGAACAACTGTGGACAATAATACATTGTAGGTCGCATCTCTACATAGTATAAAACAAAGTCGCTTTCTCTGTCACTATGTCCCTTTGTATGCTTAAATCTTTAAAACTATGCAACGGATTTCGATTAAATTTTTTTGGTAGATAAAGTGATTGAAGAGGAAGGTTTATAATTATGTATATTTTATACTCTTATATATTATGTCTGAATATCTGTAAGTTCTGCGATTGCGCTTTGTGTCTAGGGGTCCGGCATGGGTCCTGAATTATACGAGTTCCGGATTCGATTCCGGGTCGGGCAACAAAAAATAGAAAATGTGTAATTTCAAATTCTAATAATAATGTTGCCCGGGATTAGATATTTGCCCGGTTGGCGATAGGCTTGCTACCTATCACATTGTGGGACTTAGTGTCTTAGGCTAGTTGTGGGTGGTGTCCTGGTTGAGCCTCTGCCTACGTCTTCAGAGATATGGGTGTAAATTTATTACATTAAACTAATTTATTTATTTATCCTAAAGACAATAATAATATAAATTTTGTATGGCGGCGGTTTTCATCATTTTAACTATTTTCTGGCAAGCTTTGGTAACTACCACTTATGGGGTAAAATAATGGGAAAACGGTTTCCTGAAACTTTAGTATTGACAGGTTAGTTTGTACATGACATTTCTAGAGACATTTAATCTGCTCCTCGAAAGACGAGGATTAAAAACAATACAATTTTACATGTCCGGACTAATCTGACATGTCTAAAATGTTCCATCTCTTTTGTTTTTGTTTGATTTGAAAAGGATAACATTTATCTAAAATAAGTTTAGCTATCGGCGTCGGATTTGACTTCTTGAGATCCCTGGGTCGGGAAACAAAAAAAATAAAAATAAGTATTTTCATTTTTTCATAAAAAATAACGTTGCCTGAGATTGGATATGTGCCCGGTAGCCAACCGGCTTCCTTAAGCTTGCCACCTATCACATTGTAGGACTTAGTGTCTACGGCTAATCTTGGGTGCCTCTGACCACCTTCAGAGATATGGGCGTGAAGATACTTTTTAAGTTTAGTTTATGAGCCAATATGGCCTCCAAATATTAAGAAGTTGGCATCCCTACCAGTGACAGATTAATTGGACATTCATATTATTTTTTTGTATGGGGAAGCTTTAATTCATGTTATTTCGCATAGAAACTCAGTTCTTTGTGCCCATTCTCACAAATGAGACGGATTTATGGTTTGTCACGTCCGCTGATTACGCTGAATCTGATAAAACATTTCAGATAAATATATTGTAAGCTTTATGAAAACTGCCTCTTAGAATAGAATAGAATAGAGTAGAGTAGAGTAGAGTAGAGTAAAAACTGTTTATATTCACATTCACCTTACAAGACGCACGTCTGACGAGTCTAGACCTCAGAAGTTCCGGCATGAAACTCAGCGGGCTGTCTTTTTTTTCCTATTTTATACAAATTTATCATTACATCACACAGTAAGTACACTTTGACACATTTTTAAATTTATTTAACGGCAGGTCTTTCATATAATCGGGAAGTTTATTGTAAAAGCCCATACATTGGCCCATGAAAGAATGGCTAACTCTGTGAACACGTGACACATACACAGCAAGATTGTTTTTATTCCTCGAATTTCAGTTTAGTAGTTAGGAAAGCAAGGACTTTAAAAATAATGTAGAGCTGACTTTTTTAACTCGTTTGTTAATATTATTTTATTGAAGCGAAAACTTCTTAGCGGCGTTGCGCAGTTTCTTTAGAATTGGTAAAAACTTCTAAACTCGCATCAGGACACGTGATCTGATTCATAAGACAAAAATTTGTAAGACGGTGCAGCGCGCTTACGCAAATAAGACGGCGCAGGGCGCTTGCGCGAATGTTCGTGTTGTCATGTTAGCGTACGACAGCGCAATAAATGAATAATGTATTCTACCACATAAATAATAGTACTTTCATACTGATAATTAAAGCAATTCTTGCAAAATGATTCCCTAATTATTCTTATTTTTTATTTCAGATGATTCGACGAAACATTCAAATTAAGTTTTGAGAAATAATAGGAAATCGGTTCTGCTTGTATACACCGTGCAGTCTATTCAGTCAGTAGAAGTGAAACCTTTGGAATACCTATGCAAGGCTATATTTAGAATAATTGATTCTGTGGTACCGAGTTATTCATTATTATTTTAAGACAAGCTGTTGCCTGTGGTTTCGCTTGCGTTTTCACAGAAACGCGTTGTGCGATCGATTTTAATCAAGGTCTCAATTTATCTATGTTCCAAATATCAGACAAATCCGTTCAGCAATCCGTGCATGGAAAGGTAACATACATACATACATACTCACAAACTTTCACATTTATAACATTAGTAGGATTCACAACACTATTGTTAAAATAAAAATATACAAACAGAAATATTAAATGATAGGTAAATTATATTATTTAAAAAACCCGATGCATGTTCAGGAAAGACTCCGAAAATACGATTTTGCTTAGCACTTGGAACTACGAGTGTCTTCAATTTAGTGTGTGGTTAGAAAAAATTGGATTCAAAATATCTTCTCTTCTATGGATACGAAATAAACTGCTGTTATTAGTCTAATTAAAACTCTTAAAATAAAATGGACTTCTTGGTATTGGGATGTAACAAACCCATCATCCGCTGGTAATTGAGACTCCAATATTTACCTTGTGCAGTAATCAAAGAGTATATAAATACCTACTACGTAATAAGAGGCGGGACTTCCATAGATACATAGCAAACCCGAATTTGTATAAAGTTTACTTGAAAAAGTATAACCCGTATAATTTGAAAGTAAGTCTAAAGTCATTCAGATATAAGGCAACTAGTGTCATATGATTTGGGCGAATCAAAAACATAGCAAACTTATTTTTTTTATTTTTTGATATGAAAGTTGCGCCAAACTGGCAGTAATTATGTGGTATACTGCTGCATGGCTTGGCCGGATGGGTACCACCAGGTCACCCCCTACAAGAGGATACAGCAGTCTTGTATACGTGTTCTGAGATTCTAATCACAAGAAAGTGACACCACTACACATATTATACTAAGCTTCGGAAATCTATATAGAGTTGTTATTACATAATTAATCATTTCGCTTTTTAGATTACATTAAGATTAAATCAATTACTAAAACGACGATCACATACTGGTTTCTTGATCGATTAAATTCTTAAACACGAAATTATTATTCCTGCCGCCATAACGTCATGACGTGTTCCGGTTCGGAGGGTTAGGTAGCCGGTAAACTTACTTTTGCTCGAGGCTTAACATCCTGACCTCAGGTTGGCAACGCACCATTACTATCTTTGGTGTCTCTAGGCGGCGTGAATTTCTTACCATCAGGAAATCCGTCTGCTTGTTTGCCTTCCTATAACATAAAAAAAAATTATAGCGAGGCGCATAATCTTAATAGTATATGTGTATAGTCTTTGGTGTCTAAATGTTATAAAAAATACTCGGGTCATACAACTTGTGTGCGATACATGCAAATATACAACGTCATTTCCATCCACGTCATTCCCTCATATTGACGGCAAGGACACACACTTCCATATCATTCCTCAGCACTTGAAATATTCATTAACTTTTCGGTGAGTGACGTCAACTAATTAATTTTGGAACTCCATCTAATATGAACGGCATTTTGATAACATTTATGACCGCTATCGTAAAAATTATAACAACTCTAATGGCTCCGAGACTTCAGAAAACGGGATAATTAAAAAGCCCTGGTCTAATCATCATCTCATCACCATTCGCTATTCCGTTACCTGGGGTCAGCGCCATGTATTTTACCTTGATTCCTATTAGTCGTGAGCTCTGCAGTCCTCTCACACAAGTCCTTCCTCATACCACACGGTCCGGGCTCCTTTGCAGAATAGACCATCTGCCTTTCTGCCAGGTAGCTCGTAAAAGGCGAGCAAAGGCTTACTGTCACTAAGAGCGTGACATCTGGCTAGGTGGTTGAGTTTCACAGAGAATCGCCCGGATTGGTACCACCGCTTTAAATATTCCTGCCGTCGTAACGTCAGTGCTTTCCATTGACGAATTCTGGTTCGGAGGGTAAGGTAGCCGATAAATTTACTTTTCCTCGAGACCTGACGTCCCGACCTCAGGTTAGCAACGCACCATTACCACCTTTGTTGTCTTTAGGCAGCGGGAATTTCTTATCATCAGGAAATCCGTCTGCTTGCTTGCCTTCCAATATCATAAAAAAATACAAACCCTTCATATCGTCTTTGGCCTTTCTTTACCCATGAAACCATATACATTCAAGCTTAATAGTAAGCTAGTCCGCTTCCTCTAATCTTTTCAGTCAGTGGTGTTACTTCAAATTTCTTCATAAGCACTAATTTCGTATCCTATCCATTTTCTCAACATCCATATTTCATTACCATGCTATTTCCTTTCATCCTTTTTATGAAAAGTTTCAGCGAACAAGCACATGGGGCTGATGGTAAGAGACAACCGTTTCCTAGAGAAACCATAGATATTATAGGTGCTCGTGTGTTGTGGTCGGAACATAAGGCTTATTACTCAAGTCCATCTCCTAACCTACCCTCTGGATCGAAATATGACAGAGTAATTATGGCGGCAGAAATGGGTCAGGCGGTCTATCCCTAACCGAAGATACTGTACAGTACTCTACCAGCAGTGTTCTAGTTGCTAAATATAATCTAACCAGGCCTTACCTAAGGAAGATAGTTTAACCTAATCAGCAGACCTGAACCGACACCCTAAAACCCTCTCCTTAACGACCCAGCATTTTGATTTACATATCACAAGATGTCTAATAACAGATTTGTATATTTGGCCCTTCAATTTAACGGGCATCTTCGAATCGCATATAGCGCCCGTAACTTGTCGCTATTTCATCCCTCCGGAGCCAATCCTAATCTGAATAGTGCGGTCTATATTTTCCATTCATTCTTTCATAGTATTATTTAGTGAGCCAAGGTACTTAAATCCACAGCAAGTGGCAAGAATACGTCCGCTGGGTTTTTTGCCGGATCTTTTCAGCGTGTTCCCACATCCCGATCCGGTGGTAGATTTTAGCATTATATAGACGTTTCACAAGTGTCTTTTGTATGGTTAATGTGAAATCAACTATTTTCTAATTCTAAATCATCTAGGGCAACAGCAACGGCTCCAGAGATTACAAAAGCCGCAGAATACATATTCTGTTTTTGATCGGTTGATAGGTCAAGTTTTTCTAGTCTCTGCTACTCGCCATTAAGTCCAAACTGACCCCAAAAATAAAAGTTTGTTTTACTTGTTATGTTAACAAGATATATTATAAATTTATTGAGATTTTTTTATGATATTGCAAGGCAAACAATTATTTCCTGATGGTAAGAAATTAACGCCGCCTAAAGACACCAAAGATGGTAATGGAGCGTTGCGAACCTGAGGACGGGGTGTTAGGCTACGAGCAAAAGTTAATTTACCGGCTACCTTATCCTCCGAACCGAAAAACGTCAACGGCAAGCACTGACGTTATGGCGGCAGGAACATATGAGGCGGTGGTACTCGTTATATGTAGATCCGGAATATAATATATTTATGAATGCCTTCATATTCGTTTCCCCAAAAAGGTTGGCAGAGGCACAAACAGGGCACCCACGTCTAGCCGAAAACAATAAGTTCTATAACATGTTAGGTGGCAAGCCTATCATCAACCGGGCACACGAACAATCCTGGGCTACCCTATTTTTGTTAGAAAATTGCACAAAACACATTTGCCTTTGCTATCCGACTCGGGTATTGAACCCGGGACCCGGATGTATGTGGCCGATCCGGTGTTAGTTTTTAGTATTATATATATACTCATCACAAATGCCTCATGTAAAGTGTAAGTGAAATAAAAGATTTTCTAATCCTATTTCCAACACCGGACCGCTAGACCACAGAGGCAATTAAATATGTATACATGTATATATTTGTTACAGTATACAAATGTTCATGACACAGACGCCTGGCTTCGTCAGGGTTGCCGATCAAAACAAAAACTAAGTTTATTACTTAATTAGACGTCATCCTCAGGCTCTACGAGTACACTGTCAATTACAAATAGTGGAAAATCTGAACCTACATCGAGCTGATAATAGAAAAAACATATTTTATAATAAATTTTGTGAATTAGAAATTATGTAAAAATGGGTTGACTAAAAAATTCTGGACAGAATATTTTTAACTATTTTTGAAAATATGATTTTTCATTTTTCCAAATTTTTTTGCAGACAACCCTATATTAACGTCTTCGCAATAAAATCTTGAAAATAGCTGTATGTTTTTTTTCTTTTAAGCAATCAAATAAAAGTGACTGGCATCAACATATCTGTTTATATTTAGCAACCCAGGCAAATAACAGGCAACCCAACTTTTCCAAATTTTAAACGTCATATACCTTTACGTCAGTATAAGATTTTCCTTGGGAGTTTTGGCGCCATCATGAATAAAGTGGTCGTAATTTTTTCATTATTATTGTATTTCGTGTTTATACTGAGTGAAATTGGTTAACTTAGGTAGGAGTTAGATTAATTTTGTTCAGTAAAAGTGCACAAATTAAATAATCATGAAGAAATTAATGTTTCGTCTATTTCCTCGCTGCCGTCAAATCATCTAGATGAGCTTGAGTAACGAAGCCACCGCTTTACTCAAGACCCTGACCTGACATAACTTTGTACATAGTGACTAATGACTGTATAAGAATTAACTAACTTGACATTGGCACAGTAGTCATGAAAAACGATCGAAAACCATATTTATAAAAGAAGAAGAAGAGGATTTTCTTTTTATCTTAATATTGCAATGTATGATAATAAATGTCTTTAATAAACAAAAAAAATATTCTATCAAGGATTTTTTAAGCAACCCGTTTTTAGTACATTTTCTGATGAATCATTTTTTTAAATATAGTTCATCCTATTATAAGTTCGGCTAAGGCCATAATCGGTTCGGATCTTAGACCAAAGCATAATTTTAAACTGTTCTCCGCCTCTGACATTACTGCCTATTACACTTTCAACTTCTAAAGTAACTACCACTGACTACTTTTAACTGTAGTTTCAGACTCTGTTTTAAATAGGCTAATTAATTTCCTACCTGTAGTTCGTAAGAGGCGAACATCAATTTATTAGTCACCGTATAAGAAAAAAAAACAACATTTAATATCACATCAACTCACTACACACATAACAAAAAAAAAAGAAACAAAAACAAATTTGTATAATATACAATAATATATAATATATAATATACAAAAGTAGAGTCCGTAGAGCTCAGCACTCGTTCAGTTTAGTTCCACCGCCTTGCCTGATTCAACCAACCAGTAATCACCACAGCAGCACTATTCCTGTTTGAAAGGTGAGTAGCCAGCAAGATAAATGACATCCCAGCTTCAAGTGTCCATCGCTTTAGTACCCTTATACATATTGTAGGCGATTTGCTTATAAGTTGGAAATGAGTATGATTGACATTCAAACCTACAAATAACGTTAATAAAGCCAACCTACAAAGACGCACCTTAGAAATCAGTCCATTAGTTTATGATTTATAATGCCAAAGACGGACAGACACACACACACGTCAAGTGTATAAACACCTTTATTTTTCCGTTTGGAGTATAAGGGTTCAATTTAGACCCGAAAAATATATTAAATTCGGTTTTGTTAATTTATCAAACCAAGATACTGTGTCCTTGTTTTTCCTGGCTCTCAAATTGGAAATTTCTTGAGAAAGGTTTATAAAAACATATCGTAAATTACACTCGTGTAAACCAGGCCAGCAATAACGTTTGCCTTTATTAAATTATTCATCGCTTGTTGTTTCTTCATTCGATGGAAAATGTCCGTAATTAACATTCAAAACTGAACGTCTTGCAAAGATAGCAATTTCCTATCAAACACAAAAAAACACGTTATGTTTAAACGGGCGCCTAAAAACGAAGAGAATATTTCTCTTGATTATAACTCATATTGGAAATTTGGAAAAAACGAAATGTACCTAACGAAATTCAAGAAGTTATTGAAATTCAACGCTATAGGCCCGGTAGCTATAATTAACGACCTGTAAGCCGTTAGTATAACCATTGGTAGTTTGCCTAAAAGTGCACAGTTGCGCATAGCTACACAAAACGTTTTGAGTTAACAGTCAATAACGAACAACCGTAGTTAGATTTATTGTAACTCGTAAAAAAACTACCAATCGTTATAAAAACGACTCGTTTCTTGAATTGAAACCGGGCAGTAGTCGTTGAATAATAAATTTTAATCAGATTACTCTTGAGGTTTTTTTGAAATCAAAAACCAACAAAATTAGACATTTTTTATGTAAGAGGTCAGTATAGCGGCTTAGGGTAGTGATTAGATTAGAAAATTGGAAAAACAACATTTTCTTTTTGTTGCCCGACCCGGGAAGCGAACCCGCTACCTCATGAAGTTACGTCCAACACCTGGACCGCTAGACCACTGAGGCATAATTTCTCCTGACTATAACTCACAAAACCAAAAAAATATCAGGAAAATTGGTCTATCCATTCAGGTGTGATACGATGACCATGCGAAATGGTCACTACCATTTTTTGTGATGCCTATTGAAACGCAAACAGGGTAAGGTGAGGGTACCAATTCAAACGAGTCGCAGCGAAACTTAGCGGAAAAAGGCAGTCTAATCTGCAAAGAAGCCTGGACCAACCTTTGAAATGAAATGTTTGTGCTTAAAATGGCACGTGAATTTATTTAAAAAACTGTTTAAATAGCTTTATGCGTTTTGTTGTTAACATTTAAAATAACCCTTCATTTATTTACATTTATGGACTGAACATTACCTCTGAAAACCTACTGCGTGGTCCATGATATGACGGAAATTTTGTCAATTTTCTTCCTGGGCTAAAAGTTTGAAAACCATTGCTTTAGAGAGTCATTCAATCTAATTTAATTGTTTCTTAAAATCGCAGGAAACAGTGACAAACATTTTAAATATGTGTTCCGCTTCCGTTGCCCCATTATAGTTGCCGCCATATATATGTATATATTTTTTAAGCATCTTCAATGTACAGAATTCAATCTCGAGCATAGGCTCGTCGTTACTAAAACCGTGTGACATCCAATTAGGTGGTAGAGTTTCATAGTGACTCGTCCGGATTGGTACCACCGCCTTACCTATTCCTGTCGCCATAACGTCAATGCTTGCCGTTCACGTATTCCGGTTCTGAGGGTAAGATAGTCGGTTACTGTTGCTCCTGCTGTTGCTGAGCAATTAACTGTTGCTCTTGGCCTAACATTCAGGTTGGCAACGCACCATTAACACCTTTGGTGTCTCTAGGCAGCGTGAATTTCATACCATTAGGAAATCCGTCTGCTTGTTTGCCTTCCATTATTATAAAAAAAGTTGTATGGATATGTTAGATATTTTATTAGTCATGCTGTCATTCAGGGCAAATACATACAACACTTTAGAAATCCTTGATATTGGTTGTAGTATTTCTCGAATTATAAATAGTGCAACCTGTAAATGTTTAACATGTATTCATAAATATATTTATTTATATATCTAGTCTATTTTTATTCAGACATCTGTTTACTTCCTACGTCTATCTTTTCTATTATGCAGACATTTGTTTACTTCATACAGGAATTATATTGTTATAATCTAACATTTATTATGTTTTACAATTCTAGAAAGCAAGTTGCCTATGTGATCCATCGGTCCAGATGTACTTGACTTTTTGAGGTCCCGGGTTCGAGTCCCGGGTCGGACAACAAAAAGAAAATGCGGTTATTACAATTTTCTGATATAAAAATGTTTCTAGGTATTGGATGCGAGCCTGGTTGGCGATGGGCTTACCACCTATCACATTGTGGGACTTAATGTGTTCGGCTGGTCGTGGGTGCCGTGGTTGCGCCTCTGCCTACGTCTTCGGGGATAAGGGCGTGAAGATACTTTCTTACTTACTTACATAAAAGATAGAAAGATGACACACCTAGACGGTTATTCTAATCAGAAGACTGTAGTAAGAGATACGTCAACATATATAGAGAAGGTAGGCACTAAGGATGTTAATGGTACGTTACCAGCTTGAGGCGGAGATCTTATACCTCTGGCTTAAGCTTATTATACAAACTGGGACAGGATAACGCCAAGCACTGGCGCTACAGGTGCAAAAATGGTTAAGATACCGGCATGAATCAGGGTGAATTGTTTGAGGACTACTTTGAGTGACTGTACTACACGTATTCGATGATCTTAAACTGGTACTAGATAGTTCCAGTAGTAGAGAATAGGGTTGTCACTTCCACGTTCCATAAAATTAAGTAAAAAGTAATTATCTTCACGCCCATATCCCAAAAGAGGTAGGCAGAGGCACAACAAGGGCCTACCCACGACTAGGCGAAGACACTAAATCCCACAGTGGAATAAGTGGCAAGCCTATTGCCAAACCGGGCACACATCCACTCCCGAGAATCATTTTTTTTTATTATTAGAAAATTGGAGAAACCATATTTTCTTTTTGTTGCCCGACCCGGGAATTGAACCCGGGACCTCATGAAGTCAAATTCAGCACCTAAACCGCTAGACCAATACAAAATTACTTAATAACTTTATTGACGTAGGTTTATTTCTAAAAAAATATATACTCGTAGATATTTATAGACCACATATGATTTTCTTACCAGGCATTGAGTTCCAATATCACATAATTTTCTATATATACATATGATTTATATACACTTGTTCACGTTAACATTCGCCGCGTAAACTTCATCCCGACGGAGAGACGCGTACTGCCCTTTCTGTTTCAGGAGCAAGACTGAAGCTTTAAAGCTCAACTGACTGAATAGCGAATAGAAAAGCTCGTATACTTTGATTAAATAAAAACTAATAGAACTTATATCAAATGTAAAAATAATTAAACTGTCGAAGCAAGAAATAACTTAGTACTTAACCGACTTTGAAAAGAGGTGTAGGTTATATGTTCGATTTTATATTGAAGCGATTTTGTAGGGTTTAATATATATTTTTTGAATTTTTTACCATCAGGAAATCCGTCTGCTTGTTTGCCTTCCAATATCATAAAAAAATAAAAAAGTAAGTAAGTATCTTCACGTCCATATTCCTGAAGAGGTAGGCAGAGACACAACCAGGGCACTTCTGACTAGCCGAAGACACTAAGTCCCACAAAATGATAGGTGGCAAGCTTATCGCCAACCGGGCACACATCCAATCCGGAGCAAATTTTTTTTAATTATAAAATTAAAAAATCACACTTTCTTTTGTTGCCCGACCCGGGAATGAAACCCAGGACCTCATACAGTCTAGTCCAACAGCTGGACCGCTAGACCACGAAGGCGATATATTTCCAATTTTTCAGTCATTTTAGTCAGGTTTTTTCTTTGTGGATACCTTTTATTAGATGCACTGATCTAAAATAGACCGTTTCGTTGTTCGAGTGGCTACCATACACGTCCTTGACCAGGAATAAAAAAAATAGTATCTATTTTGAAAACACACTTAACTATAAATGTATGTACGTATACCATACAAATACGTCTCTCTAACTTTTCCAACTTAAGACAAATAATAACGATTATACGAGGACGCTTTTGTATTAAGCATACCCAGTGGACGAATATAATATCTTGAGGTGTCACTTAAAACTTTCCAAGGTTCTTCTTAGCAAAGACTTGTTTCATGTTAAGTTTTGTATTGATGTTTTTTTCAATGAAAAGCAACGAAATTATGAAACGAAAAGATAGAACTGACACAAAATATGAATATCGATGGTTTTTATTATACGACGTATTTTTACCCATGGAGGGTACCTGGGTACCCTAGAAGAAACAAATTTACATACTATCACCAAAATCAGAGAAAAATACTGTCATTGATGTCATTAGTTGATTTTACAACGGGGATCGACCCAAATATTGGTTACATTTCTTTATAACGTATAGGAAATACCATAAAGAAACAACTTAAAAAATAAAAAGAAGCTCATGATATTCTGTAAAATTTAAGCGATTTGATACATATGCATATATGATTATCTTCGCGCCAAGTCCCTTACCAGGTAAGCAGAGAGTATCGAATGCTAAATTTCACGATCTTTATTCACGAATTTATTTATTTAACGAAGTACATAATTAAATAGTAATAAATAAAAATTTTATATATAGATACATATCTAAAAGTACTTTAAGAATATTTACTTGTCGCATATTCTAAAGTCGAGCAATAGTAAAAATCCTCTGATTATCTCAATGCATCATAACTGCATCTGATATGTGCAGTAAATTTTAGAACAGCAATATAACTTAATCGTAAAATTAAAAAATAATTAACACCCGACAAAATCTACCACAGACAGACATTATATATAACTTGCAACACCTCTCTTTTCGATTTGCTAAAGAAAAATAAAAATAAAGTGCAAAGATTACGAAACATAATACCATAACTTTAAGAATATGATCTGTAGCACTCCAACACACACACACACACACACACACACACACACACA
>NJDC01002226.1:74395-110687 GCA_002245475.1 Calephelis virginiensis | reverse complement strand
TAGCGGTTTTAGACGGTTGTTAACATTAGTTTCCATCCGTCTAGACAGTGTATTTAATCCAAATTTAATAATAATCTGAAGATAGAAACAAAGTTCCTCCTCATGAGGTAGTGTCTCTGTCTAATTCTTCGCTATATGGGCGTGAAGCTACTTTATTTTGCTTAAGACATAACACTGCTTTCTTATTGATCGCATAACAAATACTTAAATTATGCATTAACAATATGCCTTCCCAATAAATGTTTAAGTCCAGGAAAACGATATGAACATACATACCAATCCAAATTGGAAGAGTAAAGAAGTTTATGCGACATCTGAATGGCAACATTTTCAGTGCACAACATTTGAAGCAACGTTTTTTACAGCGGTCCTTTCATTTGTCACGAATCCCTATTTGCGTTTTACTATCCCAACAAATCTCACCCGCCGTATAATCCAATTTCTGTTACAATTCTGACTGGGATTTCATCTTGGAGCATAATAAAGTATAGAGCGCTTACAAGTTGATTTTCACTAAATAGTGTGAATACTCTGTAAATAAAAGTTAGTTTAAATCAAAAGATATAAAGTGGGATGCAAATAAACAATGCTCACGGAAAAAAATGTTTCACCTAATTTCGTTAAAAAGTAAACAATTTAAATATTACAACAAGTACAAAGTGTAAAATCTTCAGTGAAAATATAAAGTTTAGGTATCACTTTTCATGTAATAGAATTTATACTATAGACTTTGTGTGAAAGTCAAATTTTCTTCAAATAGGTAAATTAGTGTAGAATGTGGCTGCTACTTATGACAACGTTCAAAATATCTGGGAATTGTCGAATAACAAAGTTTTAGGACATTCGAATTAGTTGTACCCTGTATTTCACTCTATATTATTCGTCAATCCAGGAATTTAATCAATTTGCTAACAAAATGAATACATCATTCGAATTATCGCGCTCTTAATCAAGCACTGTCTTTTTATGAAGTGTTGCTTTAATACTTTAAATAATATTACGAGCGTTGTCTTCGCTACATTATATAAAATTCTCCTCATCAGTTTAGCAGTTTTGGCAAGACTGAGTAGATTTTGAAATTATTACAACTTACTCCGTAATTCTAGAATTCGGTATCGTTTCTCATTACACTATTATGCTAAGTTATTTTAGCCAAATAAGCGTGTCGTACTTTAAGAATTTTGCAGAACACTATTTATTTCAAAACGATATACATACATAAACATATATCTTCACGGCAAGACTCCTGGTTATAGCTGATTTGGTTCAGACGTGTGGAAAGAATGACAGATGAAACATTGACAAAGTAGTTATATAATGCGAATGTGGATGGATTTAGGTACCCGGGGAGACCAAGAATGACATTCCACTATCAGATCACTCAGATATTATATGAGGGTGGGGTCAAGAGTCTCCGAAACCGACGTGTTTGTATGAAAAGGGTAATTATGAACGTTGATGTGGCTGGGCGTGAAGATGTTTCGAAACGACTTTATAATATATTCACTTAAACAATAATGAGAATTTTACAACTAGAATGATCTATAAGTCAAGTGGAGAGGTGAAGGTGGGGTATTGAGTGAGATATTATGTGTATAAAAAAAATATACAGGAAATTTAGGAATTTATTCGCGATTATTTAAATGTATATCTGCTTGTTAGTATTGAAGAAAGCCTTCTTGAATACGTTTTTCGAATGTTCCACAACAGTTATTTTTTAAACTTGAAATCTACTTGTGATTTTGAAAGGGGGTATAATATTAAACCTCACAATGTATTATGAAATAAGTAGGGATGGTGAGACAAATTATTAAAAAATATAGAATAGAATAACTCTTTATTGTACATCAAAATACATAAAAAATAAATACACTCAAAATAAAACTTAAAAACTAAGAGATACAGTTATCGTCCAAACATCGATCTCTTATAGGCAACCTTATGTTGACGAGATATAATCGTAGAAATGTTGCACGATGGTGCCACGGTACAATTATCTATACAGTATTCTAACTTCATATAAAAGGACGACGCGCGAGCTATACCTACGCGTTTGGATCAGGGCATGCACGCGGCATGCTACAATAGTGAGTGTGCCGCAGTGACGAACGGACGTTGTGCTGGTTTTCAATCAGTAACTGCGGGAATTTTACTCGAAATAAGCACAAGTAGCTATTTAACATGACAAGTAGAATATATTGTACTGTTTTTGGCTGAATAAATTCCTCGAATTCCTCAATAACGCACCCAGAGATAGCTATTTTAGATTATAGATTATTTTTATTATTTAAGGTACCGGGACTTAATTTTTTAATTGTAACCAGCGATGATGTCGTGAACTACATAGACAAAATGGAGGCTATATTCTGAACTTCACTTAAAACTAAACATATAAATTGTAAAGTAGCTTCAGGTATCTATAATCAAGTAAAATATATTCCTTTTTCTCCTCCTTGTCTATGTTTCCCAAAACAATTTTACATCACACTTTATATTCGAATGCGGATTTTTTTTACACTCAAATATAATAACAAAGCATTTCGTACATTTCAGTTAAGACACAAATATTTTTCGGTCGCAAATTTATAACACCGATTTGTAATAAAGTCACATACATAATCATGGTTTTTAATTAAATCTGTCAATTTAAAAAAACCACTTGCATTTTTATTGCACACTTTCTATTCAACTCACAAAGTATTTTAGTAATCATATTAATATTTTAAATTGTTACTAAGTACCTATCTGTGCTAATAAATAAAAGCAATAAATTTACAATCTCAAAACTACATAGGTAGGTAACTGTTGGTAGGCGACAGAGACAGCCCTATCTCATGCTTACGTACCGCGCTTCTGTAGGCACTTATTTCAAGGACACGGCCGAGTTACAATACTGTATAGATAATATTACCGTGATGATGCTCTTAACACACTAAAAACAAATGCGAAGCATAAAATATCAATTGTAACAACTTTATTTTAATGTAATAAAAAAAAAACAACTTTAACCAAGTCAGATTGAACGTATAAGTTTAATCATAATTTTCTTTCCTGGCTTTTACAGTAAGCCAGTTCCAAGGATTTACGGATAGCGAGATAAGAGAGTAAGTGCTTCTAGGGGGAACTTGGAGAAAAAGATTATCACTTGATCTAAGAAATTTAACATCACAATTGCAAAGTTTAAATCTATATATTAATACGTGATACCAAAACTTTGGACCCCTTATTACGAAAATTGCGCTGACGCAAGAGCATGAAATTTAGCACACTTGTAGTTTATGTGTAGGAGAAGTGCAGAACGCTAATACTTTTTAATAGAAATGCTCATAAAGTACATTAAATCAATAAATAAAATATTACCCACACTACCATGCATTTGACACACACACAAACAAATATATTGATAATAACGATAACAGATCACAGATGGCGCACTAAAAAGTTTGGATAAAAGTAGTTAGTCTTGAGTAATGAAGATGACTTTCTTATCAACATGATACTAAAATTTATAATGGTCGAATTTCGACCAATGGGCGACCACTAGTCTTTAAATACGCAGACGCGTATGGGTAAAAAAGGATACAGTACAGTAATGAGAGAATATGACAATTCCGGCGAAGGTCTTTAGGCAACCATTTAAGATTAACACAAAATTCAGAAACGTGATCATATTCAGCATCATAGGCTTAAGTAAACATAATAACTTTCTTATTGTCTAGTTAATTTAAGGCTTGACACTGACTTTCAATCTATTAGTAAATGGCACATATAAATAGTAGGTAGAATATAATTAATATTAAATCTTTATTATTTTTTTTACTTTTTAGTTTATTGCTGACATGATTTAATTTAATAAAAATAAACATCGGGGTAGGTGAAAGTAGATAAAAATTGCTCATAAGTAAAAACTAAGAGGCCTACCGGAATCAAATATTCATGGGACCAATTCGAAGCTATTCTGCATCAATCAAAAAAAAGAATTATGTGAATCAAAAGACATAAAAAAATAACGGCCAAATTGAGAAACTCGTTTTTTTTAGCTCGGTTAAAAAGGAATCGCTATGCCTCTGGGTCATTGCATCGCGAATGAATGGATAAATACAATTTGCTATTTTATGTGTTAGTTATTGTCAATAACCTTCATGTGAAAAATAATAATATTCATAGTTAAGACAGGTCAACGTCTGTCGAATCAGCGAGTCTATACAAAAAAACAATTAAATTCCGTAGTGAAGTTTTTTCTTTGTTTAGATTTTTTGGTTCCTACCAAAAAATCTAAACAAAGAAAAAACTAGGCTTCCTAGCCTTTGTCACTGCTAAGACCTACAAAATGAAAGCCTTAATTTCCATTCATGGATCCGTTAACACTTTCAAAGCTTTGAGTCTTTTGAGTTTCGTCGGACAGATATGAATTGTACAAATTGGGATCGGTCGTTTGTTGCAAAGGTATTGTGAAAATGAAAATGTTCTTTTCATAGCTGAAATATAGTATGCCAAAAAGTAAAGTATCTGCACGTCCGTATCTTTAAAAAGAATAGGCAAAATATTACCAGGGTACCCCACTATTAGCCGAAAAAACTAAGTCATATGAAGTGTTAGGTTTTTTTATAATACTGGAAGCAAACGAGCAGACAAATTTCCTGACGGTGAGAAATTCACGTCGACTAAAGTCACCATAGATGGTAATGGTGCGTTGCCAACTTGAGGCTGGGATGTAAGGCCACGAGCAAAAGTAAGTTTTCTTATCCTCCGGACCGGGACACGTCAACAGCAAGCGCTAACGTTATGGCAGCACGAATAGGTAAGGTGGTGCTATCAATCCGGGCCCTAGTCAGATGTCACGGTGTTAGTGACAGTAAGCCTATGCTTACCTTTTACGAGCTGCCTGACAGGAAGGCAGTTGGTCTATTCTGCAAAGGGCCCCGGACCAACACGGGTGAAAAAATTTATCGCCAACCGGGCATACATTGTATCTCGGGCAACGTTATTTGTTATTAGCCAATATTCCGAAACCTCATTGTGTCCGGTCCGAGACCGGACTGCTAGACCACAGAGGCATTATGTCTTAAGAGAACATTTCGTAGCGGTTGCTTTAAATGTTTTTATAACTACGAAAATCAGGAGATCGTCATAACATCGGAAATTTCAAAATACAAAAATTTATAACGAAAGGAACATGTACACTTTGATTTATACGCTACACGAGTATAATAATATGTCTGTTGTAATATCGTTATTTTAAAGAACAGATGAAAAACTATTTCTTTTAATTATTGACATTTAAAAAAATTTTCTCCAAAGCGCAATATTAACTATGTAAGAATTTAAATCAAAGGCTATTTTTAATTAACCGGGACGTTTATTATGATAATAAATAATTAGTACATGATTCAAAGCAGTAAAACTGCAAAAAATCGAACCCGATTTAATTGCCACTTTGCGATATGACAACTCTCTCTTTTCGAAGTACAGGTCATAATTCCGAGGTGATTAAAACAAATATGTATGTTTTAAAGATTTAAGCATACAAAGAGATATAGGGACAGAGGAAGCGACTTTGTTTCATACTATGTAGTGATAAACTGGTAAGACTTAGTACTTAGGCTGTACGCCTGCCCACAAAGGGCGTTTTGCGCGCGTAACCACTGGCACGTTAAAACTTATTTTGCGTTCAGATACTATCTTCTCTCTGCATCCAACACTACTAGTGCTGTGAATTTCCTGTCTGTTGACTCGAATATACCGGATGTGTTGTACACAAGTATCTGGAGCACGCGCTTTTGTCTACGCGCGTAGACCTACGCTTTTTTTATAGGCCAAACTGACGTTGCATGACAAATATCATGAGGCTATAATACTTCCGTTGGTTACACTTCTACTTAAGACTTAAAGTAATTTCAAAAAACTGCTGATTCACTCTAATGTACTGACCTTTTTTTGACTTTGTTAATTGGCATCACAAACTCTCTGAAGGAAAAGTCAGTAAATTAGAGTGAGTCAGCAGTATTTAAATATGACATCAGGTTTTGGTAGGAGTATAACCTCCAGTAGTAATACAGCTTATATGTCATTCATTTGTTGAGAGTCACTATGACTTTTTGAATGTTAGTTATGCCAAACTAAATGTCCACAAAGACGTTGACCAACGCGCGTAATGTGCTCTTTGTGGACGGGCTCTGATATTCAGCTTCATAGATTTAATGCACAGTCCATGAGAAGCGAATTGTAAACCTCTTTTATGTACCTTTGACATTTATGTAATAAATTAATAAATTTATATTCAAAACGTCACAGTGACTTTTTACAAATGAAAGATGCTTGTTTGTCATGCAACGTAAGTTTAATAAATAATAAGTTTAATAAATTACAAAAATGTTAAATAAAGGTCCTCAACCTATTATACCTAGTAAATTTGCTGATCCAAGTACATCTAAAGGTCTAAAATTAGAAACAAATCCTTTGGAACCGAAGCAAATAGGATGGAAGAAGGAATGTTGCTTGTATTTATACAATAAAGAAGAAAAAACATTTTGTGGACGATCATGCCAGAGCTGGTTTAGTATAATTGTATACTCTATCATGTATTTGATATTTTTAACTACATATACGATGATGTTCCTGTACCTGTCCCTCACAGTAATAAAATTTACTGAAGACTTTCAAATGGTGGATAAAACTGAACTACTTACGTATTCGGAAAACGGTATTGGATTATCAGCGAATCCCACATCAGTAAATAGTCAACCTATAATTTGGTATAGAGATGAACCAGACACCTATAAGAAATATGTTGATGCCTTAGAAGTATTATTGAAACGACGTCAAAAGAGAGCTACCAGCGAGCAAAACAATATTAAACGTAATCTTGGTCCATGTGGTATTACACCATTTGGTTATGGAAATGATCCATGTGTTTTGATAAAAATTAATAAACTTTTAAACTGGAAAGTGAAGCCATTGAAATCTAACTCCTCTGATTTTATTAAAATTCCAAAAGTGGTAACAAATTGGATAAAAACTAAAGAACCTAAACTTTGGTTGCACTGCTCTGGATACAATAACTACGATAAAGAGCATATTGGAATTATCAATTACTATCCAGATCCTCCGGGTTTTAATCCAGATTCGTTTCCAATAGATATGCAAAGTGAGTCTCCGATGGTGGCAGTCCAATTTTCGGGATTTACTTTTGGCGTGTCTGTAGCTGTGAAATGCAACTTATGGTATGAAGGTGGAATGGCTTCTACTGAATTTGTTCTTTATGTTACTCATAAGAAAAAAGTTGAATATGACTTATAAAAGCTAAGTCTTAAACGACTTAGTAAAAGCAAACTGTGTTAAAATGTTGTAGTGAATAAAGCTGGAAACATACTATCACAAGCAGCTGACGGAAGCAGCATATAGCTACAGCTTACAGGGTATCTTAATAATGGAAGTACACTGAGCCTTTAAAACTATCGGACGTAAGTTGCGGACGTCATCTTGAACGTTTGGACGTCCGAAAGATATCTGGCGCGCTTGATGTTTTTGGCAGACGAAAACGCGTGCGGACAGTATGTATATATTTATAAGCCGCAATAAGCTGCGTCCAAAAACATGTTTCCAGCTTTAGTGTCAATATCACAAAATATTTTATTGACACTTCGTAGGTTAAATAAAATTTTTGAACACTCCCGTCCTAGTTTAATTTGTTAAAAATTTTGTGAGACATTTACGGCTACATACATATACGTATTTACCTCGTATTGGCTCGAGCCCGCTGAGTAGAATAGACCACCTGCCTCTCAGTCAGACAGCTCATGAGAGGCGAGCGCGGGTTAAATATAAGTCAGTACCAATAAGACCACTGATACTAGTGTCGTACAGCAACTTGCCCGGGTAGCGAGCTACCATCTTGTCTATTCAGTTCGGAGAATATGGTAGCCGGTAAACTTACACTTTTGCTCGAGGCCTAACATCATTGCCTTAGGTTGGCAATGCACCATTACTACCCTTGGTGTAACTAGGCGGCATAAATTTCTTACTATAATTTTTTTTGGAATGACTCTAATTCTCTATGAATAATTTTATATTTAATGATTTTATCTAATAATGCCAACACCTTTGTGGACTTTCTTTTCTTACTATCAGGAAAAGCGTCTACTTTACCTTCAAATATGATATTGGCAATATCATAAAAATAGAACAAAATTGACGAATATTTATGCACAGACATTAAACAAGTTAGTTAAATTATAAAATATTAAAAATTTTCCACTTCACTTCCACTGTTGCAATACACTTTAATTATGCTACACCCTAAGTTCAATTTATTGCTCGTTGTGTGGTTACGCCTGGTTTTAATATCAGGGTGCGGCGTAGTTAACTTTGAAACATACAGTAAACAAAAGGGCTCGGAAAATTCATAGATGTGGACAAAATACACGCTTACGATCGATTTGACTTTCATATCCCAAATTGTCTTGAAACTGTTTGGAGGTTATGATTTGTTATACATTTTTGTTATTATCTCCTAATTGCTTGAATCTACCTAGGTGGTAGAGTTTCGCAGCGACTCGCCCGGATCGGTACCAACGCCTTACCCATTCCTGCCACCATAACGTCCAATGTTTGCCATTAATGTGTTCCGGTTCGGAGGGTAGGGTAGTCGGTAAACTTACTTTGCTCGAGGTCTAACATCCCAGCCTCAGGTTGGCAACGCACCATTACCATCTTTGGTGTCTCTAGGTGGTGTGAAATTCTTACCATCAAGAAATCCGTCTGCTTGTTTGCCTTCCATTATCATAAAAAAATCATTCACTTTTTAACAAATGGAAATTATTCTCTTACTATTGTACGCCTTCTACTTTTTGATATCTGATAACAGATCAATACTCGGTTGGGGAGAAATTGTGTCAGAACTCCCGCTGTTTTCTAATAGATAAGACTGCATTACTAAAATGGATATTCCACATAAATCGTTAGTTTTATTGATATGAGACATTCTACTAGTGGAACTGTTGCTATTATTCTAACGGTTCTTACTTGAGTTTGAGTCTAGTAAGAATTGCGTAACTTAGCTACTATTTTGAATTATGTTGTTTGTTTTCTATGGAAGAGTTACGTTCGCAATATTATTGACAAATTGTTGTTCACGGCTTAGTGTGCGTATTTGTTCTCAAAGTGGTTCAGGTAGAATCCTAGGGAGTCCAAGGGAGAAGGAAGTACCTAAGGTAGAATATTGCCCCACATTGCACCCCTCACAGGATGGGTTTACCGAATCCAACAAAATTTTGATAGTGTTTTTTTAAAAGAAAATAGTTTGGGAATATATTGTTACAATCAATCAGATAAAAAATAAGTACTCTTGGCGTAACCTTCTTTAAAATGTTTCTTTTTTTGTTTGTGGCATGGGCATAAGCATCTGCCGATCTGCCCAACTGTTTGCATTATGTTACCCGATTTACCAAAATCGGACTTAAATTATTTAAAACAAAAATAACTACGTTAATAAAAAACGACATCAAAACTTAAAAGTAAAAATAATAAAGATTAATTTATTAATTACATTCTACCCATTATTTACATGTGCCATTTAATAATAGGTTTGAAGTCGGTGCCAAATCAATTTAATGCTTGCTTGTAATATAATTATTAGTTTAAGGCTTGGCACTGACTTCAAACCTATTGAAAGAAGGGAAAGAAAAATAAAATTATTTATTTGCGGAATATGTGTGTAAAGGAGATGTTACAAAAATATTTATGTAAATCAACATACTCTAACATATTTTGGTGTGCAAATATTTCAATATTTGTAAAAAAATATTATTTAATTACATATGCTTTAACTTTTGAGCCAATTATATATATTTATAACTAGTTCCATTATTAATTACCAAAATATTTTTAAAACTATAATTAAGTTTAACTCTGTCAACCGTAAACTATAACCGTTTCTAAACCTAGCCAAAAAGGAGAAGAAACGGCGAAATAACCATACCTCCTCCTCCTCGGCAACCATAACTTTCATTTTATTTGGTTAGCAATTATTACAATTATTTTACTATAAATTCTTATCTACAAGAAAATCTTTGACACTATAATATGTCTTCTCTAACAACAAGTCAAATACCTTCCTTTGAAATCTTTTTAATGGAAGTGTTTTGAGATTATCAGGAATTTGGTTGTAAATACGAATGGACATGCAGTAAACAATTTTTATAAACATTAAGTTTTTGGTTCGGCACATGCAATTTCTCACTATTTCTAAAACATGAAATTCCCAACATTTCAGCATTAGTTTTCAACAGTCGATAATGTTTTTTTTACAAATACAAATACAGCCAAGATATACAAACAAGGTAAAGGTAAAGTTTTAAGCGACTTAAAAGTGGTTTGCATAAATGTGATTGGTAAACACTACATATGGCGCGTATACACTTCTTTTGTACTCTAAAGACTAATAAATCTACAGAATTTCCCCAAATAGGAATACCATATTGCAAAACCGAAGAAACATACCCATGATAAGCTAAGAGCTACAAACCTATCAATTTTAGTGCATAGAGAGTTAATATGTGATTTCCAATTGCAATATTTATCAATTTAAACTCCTAAGAAGTTGGTAAAATCTAAATTACATTACATAAAGGGCGAACTTGATAAAATATAGTCTAATGTTTTACGTAGATTACTTGCGTCACCATCACGGATGCAGTAGATTCGAACTGATGCGTAACCAATAAACAGACATAGAGAAACAATTTAAAAATGTATGTATGCCCTGCTACTGCAATAAGATACCGAATTTCTTTATTTAACTTATACTTTTTTAACCGATCTTGACTTTGGGTTACATGTTCTTTTTATTCTTTCTTTTTTGGGACTTTTATTCATTTGTACATACCAGTCCCATTATAACTTAACTTTACATAAGTAAGATAATAATTGTGTAAAATTTAATCTACCGAACTGTTCAACGAAAATTTTCTAAGGTCCATCCAACCATGAATCATTAAACTGAAAACATATTACCGACAGCCGATAAATCGAGTACACTGAGCCGTGCAAACAACCGGACGTAAGTCGCGGATGTGACCTTGAATGTTCGGACGTCCGATAGTTATCTAGCACGCTGATTGTTTATGTCAGCCATAAGCGTCCGCGGACGGCATATGCACACTTGTCGGTCATGGCTGTAAGATGCGGTTGATAATATGCTTCCAGCGTAATGGTCGCGTAGTCGAGGTAATTTTAAAGTACGGAACAGCACTATGTATGACGACATTAAGAGGTATATTATTGGTCCATAATACAGGTACATACAACAATCTAATACATTTAAAAAATGAGAAAAAAGTACATACGTATTATTAAAAAAAATAACCTAGTATCTGCTTCAAATTTATCACAGTATACTGTGCTAGTTAGAACGTATTTTTCTTTTCGAATTCCCTGAAATATTACATGGACGTCAGCTATTTACTTATTCGAGTCGTGTAAAAAATCCGCGTTATTACTTTGTTTGACCTTACCAAGTTTATGTAAATGGGTCAAGAATATAAATTAACTGACATGAACTTATTTTAGTTACTTGAGTATTTTCGTTTATACGTTATTCGTCGAATAAATCAACAGAGCTAGATGCATGTAATCTATTATATATTTATTCCAGCACCTTTGCAGTGTTTAAAATCCATTCTAATGCGCACGTCTGTGTATCTGTTGCTCTTTTGTAGCTAAACTGCTGTACCGATTTTGAGGAATGGATATCCAAATATCCGAGTTCAAACAAAGACAATTTTTTTTTTAATAATCCACCCATAAAGGGCTGTAATATAAGATTAAAATGTACATGAAAGTCGTAACTATACTAACAAAGGCGCGGGCAAACAGTTAGTAAAAAGTAAATAGTTAATCTCTGAAGTAAACTGTAACGCTCATAACTGAAAGCATTTAAGACAGTAACATCCGAGTAAAGAGTGGGATTGAAAGGATATGTTGGTGTTAAAATAAGAAATAGCATTCTCCATTACCTTGGTCATATAAAAGGAATGACGGACAGTTATACAATGCAAATGTGAATGGAGGTAGATACCCGGGGAGATTCTACGATCAAATACCCCGGATTATAACCGAGTGTGGTGCCAAGAGTCGCCGAAACCGGTCAGTTTGTATGAAAAGGCTAATAAATGTGGAAGATTTGTGTAAGCTTTTGGATGTATGATATAGGATTTTTTGGATGGAAAAAAAGTATCTTCATGCCCATATTCCCGAAGAGGTTGGCAAAAGCACAACCAGGGCACCCACGACTTGCCGAAGACACTTAGTCCCACAATGTGATAGGTGGCAAGCCTATCGCCAACCGGGCACATTTCCAATCGCGAGCAACATTTTTTTAGAAAATTGGAAAAACCCAATTTTCTCTTTGTTGCCCGACCCGAGATTCGAACCCGTCCTGGGTTCATATAGTCAAGTCTAACAACTAACCCGCTAGACCACAGAGGCAATTTCGAGAGATTTTGGATGGATATTCTAGCAATATCCATCCAAAAATTGTGAACCGAACTTGTGATGAAATTATGTCCATGTGATGTGAAATATACACACGTTTGCTGAAAATCGTTAATGTTTTTCATCTTGACGTTAAATAGATATATATTTTCAAATAGAAGTACTTTTGCACAGCAAACTCCAAAAGTAGTTATACTTCTTTAGCTTAACAATCCCAAATAGCAAATAACTAAGTAGGTTGCAATTTTAACAAAATTTATGAAAAAGTTTAGCTACTAACTTCAGGCTATTGCTTTTACAATTTACAGTTATAGACCAATAACTTTCATTACAGTAATTTCTACGATTTTTGTAAAAATAATGTATGACAAATTATACAGTATACTTCAGTTTGATTTATAAAAAGAATAATCAATACTGATTTAGAAAAGGTAGGTCTACAGTTGACGCAAGTTTCGACTTAAACTAGTTAAAAAGTAACATAATGCTTAAATAGTAAAAAGTTTCCCCTTGCTGTATTTTTAGATATGAGTAAAGCGTTTGATTTTGTATCACATAAAATTTTGTTAACGAAACTTGAGAGATACGGTATTAGAGGTAATTCATTAGAATGGTTTAAAAGTTATTTAGAGAATAGAAAGCAATGTGTTGAGATTTCAAAAGTAAGTGGAAACCACAAGAGAGTCTATACTTCAAGTTATCTTTTTAATGACTGCGGTGTACCACAAGGCCATTACTTTTCTTAATTTACATAAACGATTTACCTGGTGCTATCAATCATGATTCAATTTTGTTTGCTGATGATACTACACTTCTCATCAAGAGCAAAAAGAAAAATGATTTATTGGGAAGAAACAAGTAAAACTTTGACTAAAGTGACAGAGTGGTTAAATAATCCAATAATAAATCTTACGAAGACAAAATTAGTCGAGTTTCAAACACATTATAGAGATACTAAAAAATTAGATGTTACTTTAAATAATACTACTATTGAGAATGTAGATTGTACTAAATTCCTTGGAATAAAATCGATAAATTTTGTAACTGGAAATCGCATATTGCTTTACTTTGCAATAAAATCGATAGGTTTGTATATGTGTTGAGAAGAATTACAGAAGTGTCAGGATTAAAGGCGTCTCTGTTAGCTTATCACGGATATGTTTCTTCCGTTTTGCACTATGATATTCCTATTTGGGGGAATTCTGTAGAATTAACTAGACTCTTTAGAGTTCAGAAGAAGTGTATACGTGCGATATGTATGTAGTGTCAATCAATTACATTCATGCAAGCCACTTTTTAAGTCACTTACCTTTACTTTACCTTTAACTTGTTTATATATATTGGCTGTATGTGTATTTGAAAAAAAAACCTCATCATTTGTTTCATACAAATGCTGAAGTGGTAGGTTTGTCACATTTTAGAAATAGTGAGAAACTACATGTGCCTAACCAAAATCTCAACATTTACTAAAATAATGTGTATTGCATGTCCATTCCTATATACAACCAAATTCTTGATAATCTTAAATCACTTCCATTAAATAAATTTCAAAAAAAAGGAATTCAACTGACTTTTAGAGAAAACATTAACTATACGTACAATAATCAGTGTCCAAGATTTTCTTGCAGACGAGAATAAATAATAAAGAATTTGTAATAAGTATGATTGGTTGCCGGGCAGTTTTTTTTGCCGTTTCTTCTCCTGTCTGGCTAGGTTTGGAAACAGTGGTAGTTTACGGTAGATAAGGATAAATTAATTTACATTTTAAAAATTGTTTGTATAAATGAAAAATCATGTAATAAATACAAAATACGGTGTGTAAATAGTAACTAAATAATTAAAATTAGTAATTTGATTAAAACCTATTAAAATATTTGCGCACCACAAGTTGGTAGAATATGTTGGAACGCTAAAATAATTTTGTAACATCTTCGTAACACTCAGATTCCGCAAATAAATATTTTTTTCTTTTCTTTCTTTCTTTACCCGTTTAACCATATTACTAGTCTGTACTTAAGACCATTGCTTTTGTCTTTTTTCATGTGCTTTTGTTTCAGCGCGCATCGTAAAAATTCACTCTTCATTTTTTCCAACGCCGAAAGAAATGGGACTACAAGAAACTGGTCACACTTACACAACGTTTTTACCCGTGTTGGTCCGGGCTTCTCTGCAGAATAGACCATTGGTCTTCCTGTCAGGCAGCTCGTAAAAGGCGAGCATGAGCTTACCGTCACTAACACCGTGACATCTGACTAGGTGGTAGAGTTTCGCAGCGACTACCCGTATTGGTAAAGAAAAAACAAAACATTTGATTAACGCAATAATTTATTGATACGTTGTAATTCAATGATTTAAATTGCTATTTATACAATCATTTAAGTAGTGAAGACATCACGTTTCATTAACCATCACTTACCGCGATACATATACCATCTGCAACTCAATCCTACATTTCCAATGTACCAACAATAAAAATATTTACAGCATTAAAAGATTAAATTATTTCTCAAATGTTCCATTCTGATTGAACTATTTTACATATTTACAAACATTAAATAATTAAAATTACATTTCGATACAAAAGATACCTTATTAAAATAATTATTGCCTTTAAAATAATATCTAAGTTACTCGGTAAAAAATAGAAGAATATTTTATTTTATATCTATATTACTGTTATGGTAGCGTATTAAAAAATCATTCAAATCAATTTCAGTTATGCACTTTTTAACATTGTTTATCAGTTTCCTTAATCATTAAATAACATTTGCTTATTAATCATGAACTTAAGAGGCAGTGAAGATAAAACTAATTTAATCAGAATGAAACATTAACTCTTAGATGATTTTTAAATTTAAATAATTATATATGTTTTTTCTTCTATTTATTGGCACTAGCTAAATACTATCACATTGTCGTATGCAGGAAAAGACAAAATAGCCGATTATTTTAAAACAAACTTATAACTATCTACTTATAAACAAAAATTATAAAAGGAAAATAATTTTACTAATGCATACAATTTAGTTTCTGTTTTAAAAGAAATGACTTTTAGAATATTATAACTTAGAGATAAAATATCAGTGAAATAAATATGAAACAAATGATTGGACTGTGATGTGTTACATACATCAAATTATAGTGAAAAAAAATAATGCAATGTATAAAAAATATGCTGAGTAAGTACATTTTAATTATGTAAATTGTAAACATAAATGGAAATGCAGTGATGGAATTAACTTTTATGAAATAAAATTTTCATCTGGTATCATTGTTATAAAATTAAGAAACTAGCAAAATTTAAAAATTGACATTGCGAATCAGAGATCTCTACCATACTTACAAGCTGTATCTGCTATTAGATTCAATAATATCTTTAAATCTGCTATACAATTCCCGTTAACGTCTACAATATTCGTAGTAGGCTTATCAAAAATAGAAGGATTAAAGATTAATACATATCACAAAATATATTCATTGTCACAACAAACGACACTCTTTTGTTTTCAATACCAGTATTAGGAACTAGGAATACTGAATCATTAGCGGTTTATGTCTGTTATTGCATAAAAGAAACCACTTACATTACAGCAAAACATCTGATTATTGCTTGTAATATTTAATAAAAAGAGTTTTATTAAATTAGAGAATTTCAATTCATAATTGATTAGTGCTGATAAATAACAATATTCAATATACAAATGAAGAGATAAGTAAGATTTTAAGCTTAAAAATCTGGTAAATAATTGCTCAATCTACGAAATTGAAAGAAGTTTATGAAAAACGGAATGTGATGAATGATATAAATGTGCATATAGCTCTTTAAGATCGTTAATTTTAACACACTGCAAGTACTCGTATTATTAGTATTGAAAACAAAAGTAAAAACATGTAGGCCTGACATCATTATGGACCACTGAAGAAGAGGTATTCCTTTGATTCATACATCTTAAACAACCATGCTATAGACTAACATGCAGCTATGGAATTGAAAAATATAGTTAAGACCCATAAAACTAGCTTTCGCGCTAAAGAAAAATAGAGTAATATTCTAAACTATGAACAAAATTGGTGTAAAGAGTCTGAGAAGTGAATAAGAACAACTGCAGATGAAAATAAAGTGAACACTAATATAAATTTCAGTCAATATGTTCCTAATTAATATATTTAATGACATATATTACAGCATGCTTCGAACAGACGATAACTACGGAAACATTTATGTAGCTATGTAATAAAATATTTTTATTAAAGGTTACAACAAGATAAACTTTGAAACGACTAAACAATTGATTTTGTTTTATATAGATTAAGCAATTGAATTAAGATTTTGTGGATTTTATTTGACAGATAAAGTTTTATGTATAAAGATACTACATATAATAAGAACAATCAATACATAAAAGGATCTAAAATATCTACAGCTATTTAAGATTAATTACTAAATTAACGTGGTGTAAAGCGAATACTTACCATTTGACCATCTTACACCATTAAGCCTAGTACACAAATGAGTACAATTATTTATAAATAATATATTAATCTTAATATTGGACGAACACATCTCATTCGAATGAATGCAGTCTACTTACGATCGTAATAATTCATTGCTTTGGATTGAACTTGTTCGTTCAAAATATTTGATTCACTTTAAGAGCACTTCCACGCATTAAAAATTCGTCTATCTTATTTAAAACCTATGTAATACATATATACATGCTGATAGTATTTTTGCTGGATATAACTCTTCATACAATATAAACAGAGTCAACTAATAAATAAGATGTTTTCAAAATCCTAGGATTTAGATTTTAAATCTATTTCAGAATCTTAGGATTTATCTGTAACTACTTTAATCATTACTGTTAATTGATCAATTCTTCGTAAAAAAACGATTCTTTGACTTTAATTAGTTAAATTGAACTGATTCTTCTTATTTTTATAGAGGGCTATCAACGCGTACTAATCAAATCATATCAGCATTTACGATCAAAACAACATAAAATCTAGTAAAACACAAACGATGGGTTGTCGTCGTATGCACATTTTAAATTTAAACAATGACATAATAATTAATATTGTTTTATGGTAACTTTTGTTTGACTCAATTAACTGAGATCACATCTGCTTTCTTTTTACTTTTAATCACATTATAATAGGCTTTTTCGCAATCTCCATAAATTATCTCCTTTGAGTCTTTAAATGTCACTACACTAATAGTTTTGTTCATCGTCTCCAAAGATTCTAGTAGGCCACATAACAGGTACAGTTTTTTTATAGCTGATGAAATTTTCATCGCATAAAT
The DNA here is from genome assembly GCA_002245475.1 of Calephelis virginiensis. Lineage (NCBI taxonomy): Eukaryota > Metazoa > Arthropoda > Insecta > Lepidoptera > Riodinidae > Calephelis > Calephelis virginiensis. The sequence continues at coordinate 92,890 of NJDC01002226.1, read as the reverse complement.
AATCGATTTTGCAACCAATTCTCTTTCCTCTTTCATCTCTATTGTTGGCTCATCATGTCCATAACTTTATAAAAGTCTTCAGAGATTTCAAGAATCCAAAATAGTCCTCAAATATAGAAATAGGTCAAAATTGACATCCCTAATACTATATACATATTTGGTAATTTGAAATATCCCTTACTCCAACTACAATCTAGATCTTTTACTAAAACCTGTAAAAATAAACAAGAGTTAGTATGATTTCGCCTTTGACACATCAAGGAACTTACAGTTTTAATGTTGTAAAATTGTTTTGTAAAAAGTAGAAAATAATATATAGAAGATATTACTATTAGGATATGTTGTGATTAATATTTTTTTAGAATTTTGTTTTTTGATTTAAATAAATTTTTTGAAACTACTCTCCTTTACAATTTTTTTCATATCATTAGGATTGTATCTGATAATATTTTTTTCCTTCTTTACTTACATCATTAAATGTTCTATTGTAATGTGACGGACATCTTGCTAAACGCACATCATCTCTTGTGATCACACAATTTGATGGGCTGTCACAAAGATATTGTCTTCTCTTTTGATCCCAGGCTTTTATCCACCTATAATAAAAGTAGAACATTATCAGTTGTACATATGAGATTCGTTTATTTTTTAAATAAAAATTTTGGGTAAATCATTCTTATCCATGTTCATGTTTAGTGATGAAGAAGTTAAAAAATATAATTTATGTGGCGAGATATTATTTCGTTTTTTATTATAGCTATCTATAATGTTGGCGCGCCTGGATGACCGCAACGCTCACCTCACTTTTTACCGCGAAATCGTAAATGGTATGGTGGCGTAACTGTCAATATTAATAGTTGTATGAAAAACTAAGATACATGTTTTGTTCAGCACTAACGTAACACTTGAAGTCAGTGAAGTTGTAAGTAAGTAAGTAAGCAAGCCATGAGTTATAAGTAAGCCATCACTCGTATAATATTAAATTCTTAATTAAGGAAAAACAAAATAAAAATTGTAAAAGACAGTTAACAGGCGATTCTTATTATTCTTATTTATCATAACAATGGATATCCATCATGTGCTAACAATGAAAACTATAAACCATATAAAGATTAAAATGTAAACAAAAACCTACCCAATTCCACAGTCACAGACCAAAGGATTACCAGCCACAAGTATGTCTTGGAGATACAAGGAATTTGGAACTCCTGGCCATTCATTTCGAGCTGGGTTGGGAAGTCTTAAGAAATTATTATTTCTAAGATCCAAAGTTAAGTTTTTAATGCGACCTGTTCTCGTAAATACTTCATTTTCGATTTCTTCAATAGTTGTGTTGTATATTGTCAGCCTCAAATTACGAGCAACTGCTCCCTGAAATCACGTAAGTCAGTATTTATTAATATTTTAATACTGTCACTAGCGAAACCAGCGAACTTCGTATCGCATAACATTAACAGCCTCTAACAGTTTGTATGAAAAACTATAATTAAAACCCCCGATTTTAGAATATTCTTTATTAGTGCCCCGCTCCTATTGGTCTTAGCCTGATTTAATAAAATAATATATAGCCTTTCTTGATAAATGGGCTATCTAATACTGTGAGGATGTTTAAAATCGGATTAGTAGTTCCCGAGATAAGCGCGTTCAAGCAATCAAACAAAACAAACTCTTCAGTTTTATAATATTAGCATAAATAAGAATAAAACAATTAACAACAAAGTGGGTTTCAAATGGTATGAAAAGATGATGATTTGGTTGCAATACTGCTGCTGTCTAAGATAAAACACCATTTTAATATATTACACTTAATACTATTCTCATAATTGTGGTGATTTTTCTAAATTGATAAAATCATTATTATAAGGTTGCTTTGAATTCTGCCTACAGTAAAAATATGTATGTAACTTTCAAACAATAAAGTAAATTTACTTCAATAAACTTGTAAATTTAACTTACCCGTAAAAATCTTTCCGATAAAAATTTAAATGGACGTCCCATGATAGTAACATTGTTTAATTTAGAAGGCCATTCTCCGGTCATTTCATTCCCAAGATCTATATCTGAACTATCAACGACTAAGAAAAGATTTTCTATAGCTTCATTGTGCTCAAGTATTCTGGGAATGTTGAACCCTTTGACGTGACTAGAGACTGAAATTTTTAATGTTCGCAAAGCATTCATTTTGCTGAAGACACCAGGCTAAAAGAGAAAAGTTTTTGCAATTATAACTAAACAATACATAAATATTATACATTTCTTAGATGTATAGTAATTTTTATTTACATGGAATATTATTTATTAAAGATAAAAGCGGTGAGTATAGTTTAAATTACAGTTGCCTTCAAATCGTCAGTTGTTTTCAAAATTTATTTGTATTTGTTTTGTGCATCGATAATATTATTTATTTAATAGATTAGTTCTTAAATATAAAGTTAAATTATAGGTGTACACGGATAAGTGTATACGGGTTTTCTGAATATAAAGAAATACACTAATCTCAGACAGAAAAAATACATTATCACTGTATGCCTAAAATCAGTTGTTTTTCACGGCTTTGCTTATGTACTAAAAAACACAAGCATAAACTTTTGATTAAAATATGTATGACGTTTTTGAAACATAAATGCTGATCGATGTAGCTGTTATACAACTATTGTAGCACGAACTGTTTGCGAAGACATAATTTTTTTTTTTAAATATTCTGATGAGTTTTCATTTAATTTTGTTAAAAACATATCTAAAGTATTAGAGACGGCGAAAAAATGAAACTGATAAAGTCATTGACCAAGGACCAAAGCCAGGGGAAATGAAGGTTCCGATTCTTATTTATTTAGAATTAATTACTATATAGAATATATTTAAAACAAGAACAGTGTATCTTTTACCTCAACAATGCTAAGACGTAAGTTAGTCACGTCTAAGTAATCCAGCCGTGGCAACACACCATATAAATTATTCATAAGCGAAGTGATGGGATTCCCAGATAACGACAGCCAACGAAGATCTCGTAAGGAATTTAAAGCCTGAAACATTAGCCGTCTTATTAATGAACATGGACTAAGGTAGGAGTAAAATTAGATTAATATAGTCTGTTTTGCGTGGTAATAAAGACAATCATACCAAGTTAAACCCAGGAGTACTTTACTCCGTGTTTAGTAATGAATGAATGACTGAATAAGTCGTCAAGAGTGAAATTAATATCTCGAGTATTCTTTGATTCAAATTAATATTACACAAAATAATTGTACTTTTTTTATATAATAAAATTTTTACACTTACCACTGGGACACTTGTAAGGTCATTATATGAGAGGTCTAATGCTCTCAGCCATGTTAGATTGCCCATTGTGTCTGCAAGCACTGACGCAAGGTTGTTGTACGACAGAACTAAAGTTTTCAACTTTGGCAACGAAATCGAAGGTATCTGTAAGCAATACGAAAGGTTTTCTCAAATCAGTTAACGGTATTTCAGCTAGGGACTAGGAATATGTACCTATAAACAAATGTAAATAAGTAAATTAAAAACATAGTGTCGCTAAAAAGACAGCGCTTCCAGCAGTTCGTCGTACATCGCGCGTGCTCATTGACCTTTTACAGAAAATTAAAAGTGCCATAGTTTGTTTATATTGAGTCTGACTTCTTATTTTTTTAGTTAATTTTCCAGATTATCCATCCTCGGTTTCGAAAACTAATTTGATCATACCTTATATACTGTTAAGAATCAACAGCTTCAAGATAACAATGTCCGTGTATTCCAATTATTTTTGGTGCCATATTATTAACAAGTTTTTCTCTTTCTAAATTATAAATTGATAAATGTAATGTGTCTTCTATTTAGCACAAGAATGCAAAATTACCAGATACCAGATGGATGGATACCACATCTACTAAATGCAACTATGATAAAACTTGAATATGGAATGTTTAACTTTTGCGTTAATAAATTCATCAGGTATACTACCCTCTCTGTCAGGGTTAATAGTTACTTATTTTCTTTTTCTTTTTCAATATCTACAAAGCTTACAAATAAAAAAACAGGTCTAAGTTGCAGAATTGTCTTCTCTCACAAATTATACCAATAACTGTTTAGCATCAAACCGTTACTAGAAAAGTGAATTTAAAGTTATATTTCAAATTTTTCGTCTTCTGGAATTATATAAAGTTAAGACTAATTTTTTATGATATTGGAAAGCAAACGGATTTCCTGATGGTAAGAAATTCACGCTGCCTAGAGACACCACAGGTGGTAATGGTGCTCTGCCAACTTGAGGCCGGGATGATAGGCCTCAAGTAAAAGCAAATTTACTGGCTACCTTATTCTCTGAACCGATATACGTTAGCGACAAACACTGACATTATGGCGGCAGGAATAGGTAAGGCGGTGGTACTAATCCGGACAAGTGAGATGTCATGGTGTTAGTGACGGTAAGTATATGCTCGCCTTTTACGAGCTACTTTACATGAAAGTGGATGGACTATTCTGTAAACGAACCTGAACTAACACGGGGTAATTTAATAAAAATTTAGCAGTCAAGAATGAAAGTCATAAAATTAATATAATAAAATTGACATTTTAGAACTTACCGTTGTCAGACTAACATTCCTGAGGTTCAAGTAAGTCAATCTTCTTTCTAGGCCTTTGAAGATGCCTCCATTACGCTCTGCATTACCAAAAGGTAAATTTTCGCCTAAGTCTAACCAACGTAGTCTAGGCAAAGCCGCAAAAGAGCCGACTTCAACACGTACCAAGTGGTTGTCTGATAAATCCAACCAGGCAAGGGACTGCAAAATTTATATACATTTGGGAAAGCGATAAAAATTAAACACAGTGGCTTATAATAAATAAGTAAATAAATTTAACGTAAGTTTAACATATATTTAATTAATCAATTTTATATAGTAAAAAGTATACCTAAATCAGATGTGTCAAAATTGGTATGTAAAAGTGTCAACTATTGTATATCATTAACTACGTGACTTTTTTTTAAATACTGCAATATTTAATTTTAATATGCTGTAACAAATATTAAACATAATAAAAGATGTAAAATAAGCCTTTATTTTGCTAATTCCGCGCAAGCAGTGTAACCGCTGTGGCAAAAAATATGTTTTATTTATAACTATAACTATAATGTTTTATTTAAAAAAAGATACATGAAAAATAGTAGGTACAGTTAAAAGTAGACAACAGAAAGTTGCAAGTATTATATTTTTAATTTCTAATGCAAGGAAGTAATCTTAAATAGCTATTGAGAAGTGGTTATTCAAATGCTACACCAAAAAAATAAAAGTACAAAACAAAACCAACCAAAATAAGACCAGTAGACAAATAGTTGCCAACACTATCAAAAATATTTGTTGAATTTTAAGAAATTGGTCTAAGCTTTTGCAAATCAAACGCTTGGATTTGGAATTGGCATAGAAATAAGTTGAGCTTTGTAATCAATGTTTTCTAATGATTTACAAAAGCTTAAATCAAATCCTTAAAATTTTACGTAAATCGTCTTTTATGATAGTGATTGTCGAAAACATTTTGTCTAAAGACTAACTCCCGTACTAATAAAACTTACACGACACTTCTGGTGCGTAACTTCACTTTTGCTAATAATAAAAATAAAGTTACACACCAGATCAACAGGCGCGTAAGTTTTATTAGTAAGGGGTAGGAGCAGAGATACAAAGGATGTGTATTTACATAGTGAGTCTACCTTAAACAATATATTCTGCGGGTATTGCTTTTTTTGATGGAACACTCTGGTGTGATCTCGCCTAGCGGTGTGGTACATGTAATCATCGCTGTAGTCGGGCTCCTCGGGCCAATATTCCCCCTCGTGCTGGACACATGCATGGACAACACACATTAGCACTACTTGCACACACTGGCTACTACATACAATGCGCAATCATTTTTAGTAAGTAATAATTTAAATCATCAAATTAATATTACGTTTAGTCACCACAAAGTAAAAAAAAATTGACAACAAAAATATTTGACTATATTAAGAAAATGGATATCAAAAACGTTACTTGCATATCAAGATATGATATGAAGTTAATAAAATTCCATTAGTCAAACATTATTTGGATATTAAAAAAAATCTCGGCAATTTTAATGAATGAATGAAAAACTATAATTTATATTCAATCGAACTTACAGATTATAATTCAATGTTTGTATTACACAAAAGAGGCAAACTTATCACCAAACAAAAAGTATCTTCTAAAAACGGTATTAAGATTTGGTTACCATGGTTATATAATTGGTTTTAATATAAATGGTTATATAAATGGTTGGTAATTTGGTAATGGTTATATAAATAATATTATATAATTTAAAAAAAATCATTGACTTAAAATTTAAAATAATAAAATTGCTAACTTGTTGCAAATTTTAAATAAAATGTCTCGCATTTTCTATTAACTCTTTAAATTGAATTTGAACGTCAAATATTTTTTAAGTTTTGGTTTTTCTATCTTGATAATGAAATGCTGATTCATAATTGCGCATCGCAAAGTACTACAGTTTTAATGGTTAGTAGAATCCTTAAATGCTATGTCTTAAATCCTTTTTCATGGTCTAAGGTACGTCTGAATACACACATGAGGTACTATGTATACATTTAAGAATTGAATATGGAAATAATTTATTAGTTTAATGGAAAATAAACGGTGTGTGTAAATTATTTTGCCATATCGGACCCCATCTTATGATTTTTCCAACTGTTATGTTTAAGTGAATATACTAATAACTTTTATTTTAGTATTTGATATTTGCTACAATTATTAATAATCGCAACATTATCGCCTTGAGTAAAATTTTGACTGTAAGTACAGTCAAAATTTGGTTACAATTTTAAGACATTTGGATAATTTCCAAAACAAACCCCTCCCAATTTTTTTTGATTTAATTAAATTTATTTTTAATGTACCTCACAAAATTGACGATGCTTTCAATCTTTTTTAAATATTTATCAAGCTGTTAATTTCAAACTACACTATATAAGAATCCATTCATAATTTTGGGTTTCATTAATTTCGAAATACTTACTCTGTATCGTTGTACCAAATCTGCAATAGCTACAGAAGGTATTGAATTTCCACTGAGGTCCAGTTCGACCAAATTAATTGCTGCTGCAGGAGATAGCGAATTAGTAGGTATTCTTGACAATTCATTATCTGACACATCTAGACTGGAAACAAATTCAATTAAATTGATCATATTTTTAATGAAACTTCTTTTTCGGCTTATAAGAGAAATGAATGAATGAATGAATTTGTAATCACATTTCTCTGTCACGTTCATTGATTTTTGGTCACGTCCCACGAAAAACCACTGTATGTTATCGCCGAATTTCATACTGCGTTTTTGGTGATTTCTGTTTCGCCGGTATATCTTCAAGCTAGCTCACAGTGAGGCGACAGGTGAAGCTTACAGGTAACTTGAAATAGTAGCAAAGTGCTTGCACTTCGCGCAACGAACAACTTACTATAACTTTTTTATTCGAAACTTCTTTTCAGTTACGCTTCACGAAAAATTATACCACAAAGAAGTTTCAGTTCTTACGTGTGTACACTTACACACACGCATTTTTTAAATTATTATTTGATGGGGTTGATGTATACAATTGTGTCTATATGCCAACCTCGTGTGATACAATAATCAAGGTCTATTTAATAATAAAAATAATGTGAAAGTTTGTAAAGATTAGATATTGATATAATGGGACATGGAATCATAGCTTCCCCCATTTTCAATCATTTTAATCATTGACGAAATGACGATGATGACGGTGAGACCATTATAAAAGCGGTTAAAAATTTAAATGTAAAACAGTTTGAAAAGTCCAAAAATCCTTTTATATTTAACGGGTGGTTTTTTATTTAAAAGGAAAATATAATAAAGTCAAATGATAGCTAATAACTAAGTAGCTGCCTGTGAGTAAATGATTTAAAATCGAAATACCTACATGCAGTTTTGAAGTAATATAACATATTTAGCATACCCTTGAACATTATTAGATTTCCATATCATGTAATTTGTACAGGCACCAGAACAAACAAGATTTTATAATAGTTTATCAGGTTTATGCTATTTATGAAAAGTTAAAAAAATATTTTTATGAGCTATTTAGAGGGCAGGGCATTCTAATATTATTAATGAGAAGCTATGTTTCACTAAATCGCCAAGGATAAAAGATAAAAAAACAATGAATTTTAATTCATTAATTTTCCTTACCCAGAAGGTCGAAAAATCTTAAATATTTGTCATGTTTAGAAACGTAAAAAATTACGTACGTTTAATTTCGAAACTAACTTAATATTAACAAAGAAAACCCTTTCCTCTTTATAAAAAAGGTGGTTTATATATTTTTCTACACTTACCTTTCTAAAGCAGGTGATGGTATTAGGCTTTCAGTTAAGCTTTTCAAATTATTATCAGAAAGATCCACAGACGTCAAAACCTGCATGTCATGAAATACTTCCACTGGCAATTCTATTAAATGGTTGTGTGATAAGTTTATTATCTGTAAAATGAAACATTTATTAGAATGTATAGACATTAGATAACAATCTAGTAATTAAGTTGCAGCATTATTTTACTAGTGTAGGTAGCCATATTGTAGTCTTTTTTGCTGTAAGGTTGGGTAATCGGTAGACTTCTACATGTGGCAAAGACATGGGGTTTCATTCCGTTAAACTACGGCGCGTTAAAATAGTCTCATGCCAAAACCAGTAATAAAAAATATGTAACATCATAAAACACTATTTCGGTTACGCTCAGCGCTAAATTCTATATAGTCTTCGATCGACGTCTTTAGTTTCAATTTTGATTGAAATGCGAGAATTTCGAAGTATTTTGGGTATACTTGCTTAGCGCAACATGAGCCCTTGTTACACATCTTAAGATTCAAGTTTGCTTGCGTTTTGTACACCAGTGATTCTTCTGTGAGTTAGTACTATTACCTATTCTGTGCATAAGATCTAGACCATAAGGTAGCGACGATTCTTCAACGGAATAAATTCTTCGAATTAGGAATACCCATAAGATCTAAAACTATACTTTTTTGAAACTTTAGATGCGTCAAAATCCTTTTTTTTAATGGCTTTTGTACGCGATGGTCTCTCATATCTAAGAACTACCTGTTTGGACAGATATTTGCCTATGCATTTGAAATATTAAAAGAATATAATAAACATAATAAACAACCTGTAAATTTTTGACTTTCTTGAAGCAATCGTACTCCATGTGATATATCTGGTTATGCGATAGGTCCAAATACTGTAGGGCACGGAGGGAACCAAAAACTTCTCGAGTGATGTTGCGGATTAGGTTGTGTGATAAGTATAGCTCCGTCAGGGTTAAGTCGCAGTGTCTAAAATTTTAAGCATTGATATTGAATAACCAATAAGAACGTTCCAAGTAAATTACGTATTTAAATTTAAAATTAGAAATCACGTCAATATCATACCAAAATAATGTTTTATAAACGAATCCCCTGTATTTTGGTCCGGACTTCATTGCAGAATAGACCATCTGCCTTTTTGCCAGGCAGCTTGTAAATGGCGAACATAGGCTTACTGTCACTAACACCGTGACATCCTACTAAGTGGTAGAGTTTTGCAGCAGCTTTTCTTCCGCCATAACCTCAGTGCTTACCGTGGCGTGTTCCAGTTCGGAGGGTAGGGTAGTCGATAAACATACATTTTTGCTCTACGCCCAACATCCCGATTTCAGGTTGGTGTCTCTAGGCGGCTTGAATTTCTTACCATTAGGAAATCCGTCTGCTTGTTTGCCTTCCAATATCATAAAAAACGAATAAACGAGTATTAGGCAGATGATTCTTTAAGTATGTATATTATGTATATGTATAATATGTAATATATGACATCAAAATATATCAATTATATTGATGGTTGATATATTTTGGTTACGTATACTCCTTACAGAATAATCTTCCTTATTTATCCATACATATATTCGTTTTTAAAGCATTATTTTTGTAGATCAGATAGAGCCTATGCTGTTATTTAGAACTTGAATTATTTTTTTTAAAAAAACTTTACGATATTAATATACGTATCCTTAATTTAACTGTTTTCTCGATTTAACTATTTCATCAACATCTTTATATTAGTTATCGTTAATACCGGATAATATAACTTTACATTTGTCAAAACCTTTTTCGACTTACAACTCATACAAATGGAACCTGTCATTATTTGCAATATAATGCTTTCGATTACCTTTTTTTGGTTTTGTTAAGTCCAGCTTTGTGATACAATACAAAAATATCACATCATTATATAAAACTGAATCTCACTATATACAGAGTAACTTTGAAAGGACCGACCAAATTTTAATACAAAAGGGCATTTTAAATATTATTGCCAAACTGTAATATTTACTTTTATACACATTTATTTAAAATAATCCGCAAAAATGCTTCACTTGTTATCACGCTGTGTCGTACTTAATACTAATCATGACGTCACCAGCCTGCGAATGCGGTCAGAACCATTTTTATGCTTTGTTTGCTCTATAACCGTACATCTTGTACTTTGAGTTGGATAAAAAATTTAAACATTTTTTTAAATTTTTAATTACTTCATAGATCGAAAGTGTTACATATTTCGAATCCTTTCTAATTCGGCTAGTACTTTAAATGTCACCCTGTATAGTCCAGTACGTACACGCGAAATCTGGCTATACTGCAAATTCTAGCAACACCAATACAACTGAATAATGCCGCAGACAGATTTAGATGAAGGTTTAAGTCCCTTAAGTAAAAGCAACTAACATCATAGGACCTGGCCTGATGAAACTGACCATTTACTCCACTAATAAAATAGTCTTACATATGAGATTAAAATATGTAAGCATATGTTAAATTATGAATAGCATAAATAAAGTTTTGAAATGTAATACTCACGTAAAGTAGTATGGTGCAATGTAAGAAATATTATTGTGTGAGAAATCCAATGCTCTGATATTCACTGATATAGTTCCAACACCTGAAAATATATTTGCTTTCTATTAGACACCTGAATGTACTGTATAGTTTGTGAAAACATAATAAATAAGAATTTCTCAAACCTCGTAAAGGACTGGCGTCCTCTGAAATCAATCCTTCGTAAGAAGCGAAACAAAAATAAAAATAAATTTAAAAACCATGCAAATTAAAGATTAGTAACAAAAACAAAGAGACTGTACAAACGTAAAGTGTCTTATTAATATACAGAGTCGTACTCGAAGTTTAAGTTGACATTGTTACAGTTACATCACTTATTATTTATTATTATTGTTATCGTTACAGTGCACTAGTCTTAGATGTCAGTTTAAGCCGTGAAGTATTTTAGTTTATGTTTAATAATAAGACAGTCGTTTATTAATAAGTATTATATGATAAAACAAGTACAATTTAAGTGGATCTAGTGTTAAAAGAAAATGGTGCACTTGAATTTTTAAAAGGATATTTTTTTACATACAGCCGCACTCAGACACAAAATTAACATTTAATATATTATTAAGTCAAAATTTTGTATGGAAGATGTCGAATCAATGATTGATTAAAAGATAATTATGTCTCTGAGTGTGGGCGTTAGTGTAGAAGATGGAAAGAGTAAATCATTAACTGAACTAAACGTAAGTGAAGTTCATAATGAACTTATGAATTACTGTTAAAATGTGCAAAATGCAAATATGGATGCATTAGGTGCCCTTTTTTGACATATGCATTCAAAATCTAAACACAGCATTGAACAAGGTACTTACTTTGTGATTTTGGTGGCGCGAAATAGTTAGATGTCATGAAGAATGGAGCGTTGGAGGCAGCTAAACTAAATATCCTGTTGTAAGATGCGTTGACTTTCAGCGAAGTGGCAGATCCAACTTGGTCGAAGATCGAGAATTTGAACGTCTCTAATCTATTAAAAGATATATCTAACCTGAAAAGAGAGAAATAACGGATTTTGAAGATAAATGTGGAAACAAAATAAATGGGCCGACGATCAGCAAGCTTATCATATTTCCATCAAACATTTGTTGCATAACTACTCTCTGCAATAAATGTTTTCAGTTGTTCAGAAAATGTTTACTACGTGTTCCGAATATTTTTTTTTAAGTGAAACTTTATTTTCGACATATGAGAGAAATTTGCCGATACATTTCTGTGTTACGTTTATTGATCACTAGTTACTCCATACTACTACTACTCCAGTTAGTCCATAGAGATTTTTATATTCATAGACAGATTCATAGATGATTAAACTCTAGTTAGTAATAATAGTCTTACTCTTTCAAGGCCGGTAAGTTTTGGAATACTTCATCATTTAAATCATCAATCACGTTTCCTTTTAAATTTATTTCCCTCAAATTGTCCAAACTAGTAAATGATCTCCTCTGTAATGCTTCAATCATGTTGTCTTCAATATGTATTTCCTGCAGTTCGCGTAAATTTACAAACGTGTGTTGTTCGATTTTTTTTATTTTGTTATGAGATAAGTAAACACTCTCCAACTGTCTGTGAATGTCTCCCTGAAAATCCCAAAATAGGAATAAGTTGCAACATTAAATTACCAAAATAAAAAAAGAGTTGTTAATTTAAAACGTCAATGTGTTTAACAACTTATATATCTTTCTAGATATCTTCTCATAGGAAAATATCCTGTCTGTAATTAATATTGACGTCTTTAATCAAGCGCAAAAAAACTGCGATTTGATAACTCATTTCTTAGAGTTAGTAACTGATCGCGCAATGTCCCCCATAAATTTTATCAAGTAGCTTTAAGTTATACTTAATGTCGCATACATTTTTCGCTTTTGCTGGCAACTTTATTAATGATGAAAAACAATTAGCCGGATAATGAAAAAAATAAGGAACCACCTTGGAACCTATCTTTTAAAAAAATAACCATCACAATGGATTTGCTATTTGCTGAATAATCGCGTTTCAGCAGTCAGTTCAAAATGTAAATAGTTAGGGACAATATACGTGTTATCAAGTTGGTCTTGCTCTTTGTCTTTATTTTACTGGTGTATTTTAGAAAGTCCAAATTTAATATTAAACAAACAAAACTTAGACCAAGATTTATCACTAACCAAAATAAGTTTTTTGAGAAATTCATTGTTACAGTATACACTATCTAATCATGAACTTAAATTAGAAACAGTACTTCATTTTTTGATATCCGCATTCTTTCTGATATTTATATAACTAAAACTGCTTTAATTTTGCATAGTACGATTTCGATAGCAGATTTCCTAAATATCTTCTTTACAAATATAGCACATCATTTTAGCTGCAAAAGGCATACCTGTAATGTTCCTTTAGAAAAATGTTCGATAAGGTTGTCTTGCAGATTCAATGTCTTCAACTTATACAGGAAGTGAAATGACGTATCTGGTACATTTTTAAGCTTGTTGTTACTTAAGTCCAAATATTGTAACTCTATAAGGGCTTTCAAAGGCTCGAATGGTAAGATTTTTACGGAATCTGCTAATCCATTGGCCATTTTCAAAGTAGTCAAACTATGTAACTGGAAAAGATGAAACGGTTTAATTGCTTACACGCACAAATGAATATTGTGTTTTCTGTTAATTTAATAAATACAAAAAAGAAGAGAAATTATGCCGATTCCGAAGTTTCTCACATCTTATTATTCGACTGAGTGATTTCCGTGGATGTCTTACTACGTCAATGGACGAGACTTGGGGTCATCTCGGATGGATATAGGTATTTTACTTATTTTCAAGATAGGTTTCTAATATCTATAAAATTGCTTTTAGATGTGTATTTTCTTTTTAAATAAATAGTTGACTTACTTAACAATAAAATATTTTTCTTGAAGTCAATCAATTTGTGTGATTTATTAAATACAAACAACGCTGATAAATTTTCGTGAAAAAATGATTAAAAAATATTGTATGAAAAAAATGTTGTTAGTGAAGTTACTGGATTTTAATTCATTATTCACAGCACTCAAAACACTTAAGAATCTTTTGTATCAGTTACGATTCTATTTTAAAATCGGTTAATGCATTTTAATCATAATTATAATGAAAAGTTCGGAGAGTAGTCTGAACGATTAAAGAAAATCTCAACGACGCCACGTTGCATATTTGCAACTATAGTGGTACTATATAGTGTCCAGAAAAAGTTAAATATTTTAATGTAGACATAAAACTAATTATTATTTTCGCCGTAAAAAGCAACAGCGATCAACACACACAACAACAAAAAAGCACAAAAACAATATTTCAGATTGCTAGAATACAAACATACAAAACGAAGATGTTAATTTACATTAAATAAAATCGTAAAAAGGGTACATTCAGAGTATAGAAGACATCAAAAAAGTCAAGGAAGCAAAAATGAGTAAACTCAAAACAGCACTTTCAATTTGTCACTGTAAGAGTAAATCATTGAATGCTGGAAATTTATGATTTCGACAGGTCATAATACAGACTACTTTTAGAGTAGACTTAAATACGTGCTAGCTTTAGAAGAGGCTTTAAAATTAATATCTAACAAGACTTATATCTAAATAGACATACGGATTAAGCATTTGTGAAAAAACTATTTATACCATCGGCGTTTGTAACTGCCCTGAACCAGATTTCTCAGCTGCTGACTGAAAATAATATTTATACATAGACATCAATAAATGATTTATCCTACTCAAATGCAAAGAATTGCATCAGAGTTTGGGCCCACAGTAAATTGAGTTTAAAGTGGGTAAAATGTAGTAAGAAACATTCAAGTCGGTAAAAAATATTTACCTCAGCGAATGCATATGGGTCGATGAAATCGATATCATTTTCTGACAAATCCAAAGTTTTTATTGTCCGAACATGTTGAAAAGCACTTGCTTCAATTCGGTTTATCGTGCCCCCGATAATTTTTAAGTCTTCAAGTTCTACACCAAATTCTAAGAAATCTTCTGCGCTTATGCTCTTCCTTATTAATTTGCTTACAGCTAAATACCTTAGCGAGCGCATCCTGAAAAACGCATTAAACGATTTTAAATCATTGACGATGTTTACAAAATAGATATGTTTTGTGTTATTTACACAACCCCAATGCTTTGGCATTTTGATATAATATTGATAATATTTTTAGAAAATCAATATATGTATAAAAGTATATTTAATTTCACTGAGTAGTTAAAAATATTTTATTCAATTTAGGTTGTTGAGTTAATATGTATTTTATTCTTAAAATGATGATACATATTAACCTCTAACAAAGTGAAATCAATATTTTAACCCTCTATATATCTCTATCTTTAAGATCGCAATGTGTTAAATTTTCTAAATATAAATTTAAAGAACATTATCTGGCCGACATCTAGCTAGTTTATATTGTATTTAATATGTTTTGTATTTATTGTGTATGCTTTTTCTTGTCTTTTTTTTAAACTGTTATTGTCTTTATCCGCGTTTGCTAATATCCATGTAGTATCAATATTCATGTTTTTCGCAAATTCATCTATTTGTTCATGTTTTAATTTAAGTTGAACTCTTACATACTATTAACCCACATTGTAACAACTTTTCTACAATATCTGTTTTCTTGCAGATTTTGCTGAAAGTGATCTCTCAAGGTTCAATTTTGTATGTTGTAATTTAAGTGTACATGAAGAGTAAATAAATATATAAAAATGTTAACTACCACAACAATGAAACTCATGAAGAGATAAACCGTAGATTAAAATTGATTGGTGTTTCGAAAACTGGGTGTATATTTTATCCAATTATAAGCTTTAAATAATTTGAAAAAGAACAATTGCTTAAAACTAAGTTTTAAACATAATTTTTATGATAGGAATAAAATTATTTGTTAAAATATTACATTATACCACGTATGAGCCATCGAAAATCGGCAATTATCATTTAACTAATTTTCGTTTCTTTATTCTTTAGAAATATTTTTATTGCAAACATACCACGCGAACGCGTACGATTTATAAATTCACTGCCTACGTTTCTTTATATTTTTTGTAATTTATGACAAACAAATAAATTTGATACAAATAAAAAAACCCACTATTGTTCATTTTCCTTTTGGGTTTCCATAATACTAAAATAAATTTATTAAAATGAGATAAAATGAAAAATTTATGAAGTAACAAATAGAAAAACAAAACGCATAATTTCATAAACAAAAAATTAAGTGCTTTAATTTTTCAAACACAAAATGTGGTTTTGAAAAAAAAACAGTGCATTGAATCATACAAGTAAATATATGATTGAAATCGTCGAACGTTAAATACCAAAATATCAGTTTTATGAAGAAATGAATTTTGGTTTACAAATGTCTACAATATGATTTAGCATTTTGAAAATCATACATGTCTTCTAATGATAGTTTAAATACATGACGTTATAAACATTTTTGCCATTTAAAACTGCACCAAGACTTACATGGTTCTGTTGCAATAATTAGGGTCGTCCTCGTCTCTGCAATAAAAACGTACCAACAAAGAGACATGCGAAGCTAAATGTAAAAGGGTGAGGGAGTAAAAGATTTTTTTAATTATATGTAACAAGGGGCTTCCAAATTACTCAATAATATACCTAGCACTACGGGGGTATAATCGGAAATGTTTTTAGGAAATTTACTTTGCTTTTAAATAGTAAAAAAAACTTGCAACTAGGTTACGGAAGTGACAAAGTTGACTTACCAATAGCAAATATGACATCAAGATTTTTCCCAATTTATAAAAAAAATCAGCGACCAATTAGTAAAAAAAATGTAAATGACCCTATATAAAAATGGGATACTATAATACATTTTAACACTAAAGGAACGTAGTATAAACAGTAATAAAACTACGTTAAATATTACATAAGTCTTGATCATACGAAAATTTTACTAAAAATATTATACAAGTACCATTAGACCGATTTCTAAATTATTTCTCTTTACGAAAATGCGAATAACAAGTAAAATATTTTAGACGGTTGTAAACATTGGTTTCCGTTTGTCTGGATATTTAATAATAATCGGAAGATGGAAACAAAGTTGCCTCCACAGCTATTGTTGTTGAAAGGCATGTTTACAACCATCTAGAATGTCTTTTACTTAACTCTAAGTAAATTGACAGACATAATGTCAAGTATTACAAGATAAATAAAACAATCATATTACACTACATTGTACACATGACAAACCAGTCTGTATTACAAATGAAAAAATAATTATAATAACTAAAATGTTACTACAAAAAATATTTTTAAATTATTTAAACTCGGTAAGCTTAAAAAAACTGAGCTAAATTTCAAAACTCCTGGGTTAAATTTGCCTACAGCTACAATAATACGCGCTGTTTATGACCATTTTAATTTATATCAGAAAAATGAAAATATAGTTAACCAAAAGTACCTTCTTCCATACAAAAAAGTCAGTTTATTCAATAAAAAAGTCTGGAAGTAAATATGAAAGTTAAAACCAACAAAATGTTTGTGTGTTGAAAAGCTTGATTTTTTTTATTTTAATATCAGAATATTATTTTATCCAAAAGCAAATAAAATGTCCTTGAACAAATAGTTCCGAGTTATTTAGAATTTATAATTTTAGATTAAAAAATCGTTTAATTATCAAAAAAATAGTTTCTTAATGAATTTATATTAAAGAAAAAACGTTTAATATTTTAATAAGGTTTTGCTGTTTTACAAAAATAAATACATATTTTTACACCAAATTCCATGGAGTCTGGAAGGATTGTGACACTTGGCCCTTGATCCTGTCTGACTACCACAAAAGAGACCTAGCGTTAAGAGAATTTTTTGATTTGAAAAAATACAAATCCATAAAGAGGATTTATATCAGATATTTAATATTGCAATGCCGGTAATGTAAATGAAAAGTGTTTTACACAGAACATCGAACATTGAGGAAATTTCAACAGAAGTCGATAATTTTATATGAACATTATATTTTGTGTTGAAGAGTGAAACTTTATCATTTCATAATATCGAGTTCTGTTAAAACAAAAAGAAATAAAGATTTACATAAATCTAAATATCAATGATAATATTAATCACTATCAAATGCATGGTCGAAAACGTTAAGGTTGTGTAAATAAATAAAAAATATTAGATATTATGATAAATTTGATTACACTAAACAAAACTCCTTACCTTCTTACATCTTGTAGACTCATTTCCAGTGTTGAAGAACCGCTTATATCCAAAAAGAATAGCTTATATTGGAAATTGTTCACTGATGAAGCATACTGATTATATTCCAGTGGATTGTTCATTGCTAGTAAATTGGTGTCCACCTACAATTCAAGGTAACATTAATGAATGAATACCTATATATTTAATTGCGTACCTACAAATACAAGGCAACATGAACGAATACCTACACTTAATAGTTGTGTACCTACAATTTATATAAGGTAAAATAAATGAATGTGAATGAACACCTACACTGAATTGGGTACCTACATATACAAGGTAACGTGAATGAATACCTACACTGAATTGCGT